>LPNX011198461.1:85048-110855 GCA_001517045.1 Pseudotsuga menziesii
TACCAATCCCCATCAAGAAAGACAAAAGCATTCACTTGAGGGGTCTTCGGTCACCATATCAGTAGAATAACGAGCACTGCATGGCACTGATTAA
The DNA here is from genome assembly GCA_001517045.1 of Pseudotsuga menziesii. Classification (NCBI taxonomy): domain Eukaryota; kingdom Viridiplantae; phylum Streptophyta; class Pinopsida; order Pinales; family Pinaceae; genus Pseudotsuga; species Pseudotsuga menziesii. The sequence goes on from LPNX011198461.1 coordinate 85,143, forward strand.
GGAGTAAAACGCAGGTGCACATCAAGGCCAACTAAAACCTTTGCATATTTAATTGAATGTGGGTATACAAGTGATGAAGTTAGAGAGACATTGAATGCCGAAGGTATGCTCGAAGAAGACAATGTTGTTCAGACCACTCAAGAGGATTTCCAATTGCCACCGTTTGACCATTAGGAAGACATGGAAGGACATGAAGCTCATGTTAAAACACCAAACTGATCGGGTGATATGGTATATGGTGCAATTCCAACCTCCCTACCTCCATTAGAAACTTCATGCCAAAGAACTCCAAAACATATACAAATTGATGAAAGTCTCATTGGTTCACTTGAAGGTACGCTGTCCAAACACAGTATTGCATATCAAGCTCAACAGATACTTGTCAACTATTTTGATTCTAAATGTGATGGAGATAAATGTAGATTATTTATATCATTGTTAAAATCTAGGTCTATGACTGTTGTTAGGAAAAAATTAAGGATAAATACGATAAACAGTTTTGAACAAAGTTCTTATGTTGTCAAAAGTTTGGAAGATGAATTTAGTAATATTGGAAAGAAATCTCATTCAAAGGATTGCAATACAGCTCCCTATGTGTTGTCATAATCAATCGTGAACAAAAGCACTAGGGCCCTTCGCCTTCTTAAGCCTACATCCAAACTTGTAGGATTGGATATCAAAGCACTCCATAGGTATTGTTCTAGAAGAGAACAACTTGACTCTAGTGAAACAGATGTCTAGTCCTTCGTTGGCAGGTTTCCATGCTCCGATATGAAACTCATTGATGCGGTAAAGGGACTGGTGCAAGAGTTTTGGCGTGACAATTGTAAACCTTCATCCAACCAAAAAGATGTACTAAAATTGAGAATGGGTTCAAGGGATCATGAGCCCCACATTAAATATTTTCTTGACATGACACAAACATAATTATATGAGAGATTTAGGCATGAACATAATGAAAATAACTTGGGCCAAAGATCCTTTGAGAAATGCAAACCATGGTATGTTAAAATAAACACAACTCGTAACACATGTTGTTGTCAATATCACATTGAGTACGCTTATTATTATGACACAAATATACATATATTGCGTGTTTTGCATAACACTCTTGTGCAGGAATGCCCAACTACATTTCCACCGACACCATCTAGAGACTTTATTCGTAGCATCTTGCGTAGAAGGACAGAAGGTTGCACTTTTTATCAAAGGCCTTGCGTAGATGGGACATGCCCAAGGTGTGGTGGAATGGAATTTTTGGACAAATGCATACATGTCACCGATGAGCATGAACTTGGGAGACATGAAGTGAACTTGCAGTCATTCAAATATGTCACGTATGATATCGGTGGAGGGAATAAATAAAAAAATACAATTGGTCACCTCTGAGGTTAGCAACGAGTTCCTGAATAGTATTTTTACCTATTGATATCTATTTCTACTTCATATATGTAACAACCTATTGATATGTACATCTTTATTGTTGATCTACAAGGTACTGGTATGAAACTTCATGGAGGAATTCTTTGAAAAGACACAACAGTATGTAAAGCATGTACAGGTGGTTCGTTGAAAAGATGAGCAGTTTAGACCATGCAGGGATACATTTCCTATTGGAACTATATTATCAGTGGTCGATTTTGTGAAAAAGTACACTCTTCAACCACAAAACGAGATTCATAGTCAATATTATCACTCAGATTAGGTCAACATAATGGTCCATATCACCTATAGACATGGGGCAGATAGTACTGAAGAGAATAGGGTTATATTGAAGGAGTATCACTTTGTAGAAATAATAGATCAATGCTATGTGCAATGATGCTAAAAGGAAGCACAGGAAATAGATCTTGCTACTAAGAATTCTCACAAGCATACACAGGAAAATAGAGAGAAGAAAAGAGACTGAATCACATGAATGAAGAGATGAATATTGGTGTGTATCCTTACATTGAATAATTATGAATAATAGAGTACATAAATAGTACATCCCTCATAGGGAAGTCGAATTGTATGGAAACAACTCATAAAGCTCAAAAAGGCTGACTTACCAAAATATAGCAAACCCCCATAGGTGGATAAAGCACTTGCTAAATCTATCAAGGACCTCACGAGTTGGAAAAAGCATGAGTGAGTTGTCAAGGAGATGTAAATAAGATGCTAATCCTAGAAAATGGAGAAAAACTAATGGAGGATGGGTTGGAAACAAAAGCTCCAAGTTTCCTAGTTGACTATCTTTTATCTTATCCATAGAAAAGCAGGAAAAAGTAGAAAAAGTAGAAAAAGAAGAAAAAATCAGAATCTGCTATAAGGTCCTGTATACTAATTCTAGATGAACCTAGAATCAGAAATAAATCATTCCTAGGATATGGATGGCATGCATTGACTTTAAGGTGCAAGTGGATGCCAACTAATTAAGCTAGTGGGTGAATAATTAATCAAATAATGATTAATTATTTTATCCTAAGTTGTGAGTGGGTTTAATATATTCCAAAACCCCCCTATAAGTCTGACTTTATGATGGTATGACAAAAAAATGGATGCATATGGATGCATATAGGGCCCAGCAACAAGGCTATGGTCACCCTTTAACAATTATTATGTCCAAAAAAGTGAGGAAAGAGGCAAAACCACATGGGGAAAATCCTCCCTCAAGATAGGACAAGGCACAAAATTTGAAATATGTCTTCAACATATCTTCATATTCACTTAATGAGCTGACTGAACTGCTTCTGGATGAAGGACTTGCTGAAGAAATCATGAACTCCATGATCATGCGCTGGAGTGTAGAACCTGCAAGAAGGAAGATGAGCGACTCCTTGTATCTCATCAACTGATGAAGTAGGAGCATTATATAAATGCTTCTTTTTGCTTTCAAACTCTGATCTGCAAACATAATCTGAAATGGAAAAGAGATCTGTGCATACTCCTTTCCAAAGAGTACAAAAAATAAGGCAATTTATTTCACACCCAATTCCCTGAATAGCTGCAAAATTGTGATGTTAATCACATGTCAATCTTCCAATCTGATGTAGCACCTGTATATATCTGATATGAGGATGATAAAACTTTGATATATCAGAAATATTAACATATGGAACAGCAAGGACAAAGTCTTCAATGGCTCCATGAGGATATAGGGATAGACTAGGAAAATTATGAGCAACTGGGAAAAACTAATAAGTGTAAAAATCTGAATGATGGATGGGCAGAATGAGATGTTCACAATCTTCAAGAAGGCTCTGAGTATTGATGCCAATAAAAAAGGAGGATATGTTGAAGCAGATGAGATCAAGTAAGGTAAGTGGTATGACACAAATAAGGCTTGATGTGGCTAAGCAAACATCCTGTAAGTCATTGGGTTGCGCACCATCAATGAGAGAGGTATGCAAGAGGTGTAAGGAATCTGGCACATAGATCTCAGAATCTAAGATAGGAGATTGAGAGAACAATGAATGGGTTATAGGATCATAATCAATATCAGCAGCAGCTCCATATGTTACTTCTTTTTCATCAATAGTATCACAAGAAGAAAAATCACCTTCAAGAGACACAAAAAAAGATGGCTCTTCAATATTTGCTTCTTCATTGAAGGAGGAAGCATTCGAATGAAAGAGGGCAGCAACAACATGAACTGTATGAGAAACTTATTCATCATGATCAACTTCATCATAGAATGTAGAGGCCAAGAAATCTTGAGAAAGAGAACAAGAGGAGATGCTAGGTTCGCTCCATGCTTCATCTTCAATTTCCTGCAAACCAAAAGCTTTGTCCAAAATTTTCCAAAGCTCATATGGAAATTCAGCAGAATATATGAGATGATATATATTTGGAGACATTCCCAAACACATAATTCCATAAGCTCTATCATAATTATTTAGCCAATCAATCTGTTGGGGCCTGGAAATTCGCAGGCGACAACAGCAAAGGATTCTCCCCAATCAACGTTCCCAACAAGCCCGTTGACTGTTTGGTGTAGGGAATCCTACCGGTTTGCGGTCCGGCTACCATAGGTCAAGGTAAAAAAACAAAGGGTTTTACCGTTTGTGGCCCGGTCCACCGAGTTTTTGTAATTTTGACTTAATGTATGCAATGCAAATGCCTAACTAACAAGTGCAGGATGATAAAGATGCAAGGAACTACACAACGTGATGCGCAGGTTCTTACCTCTCGTCTTAGGTTCACAAACATCTAAATCACCTATGCAGCCATGAAGTAAATCAATTAACTATCTAATCACCTATCTATCTATCCCCAGGGAGCCAAAAGAATGATTATTTGTGAGTAATGTGTTATTTCCATGTATGATAAACAGAAATTACAGATAACTGATATTCATATTTACAACACATGAATGAGAAAAATATTCTAACAATCAGATAGCTAATTGTTATATAAGCAACATACATTACTGTTGGTGAACTTTCCACAAAAATAAATCAGAAATCATTCAACAAGACATAGGCCATAAAGTTGGAACGATCTCACAATTCATGGACACAAGCTGAAAAATAAAGTAGTTCATTCTTCTGCCATCCATTGCATAGCATTAGGAAATTTCACATCTCTTTCTCCAACAGGAAAACTGTAATTTTTATTGCAAAAGGAAATAGTTCTTCTTACAACATGTCCTTCAGTCTTACTGGGGAAAAATCCCCTTTCTCTTCTTAGTCTATTACATTTATACAAAAAGAGTGAAATGGTTGGGCTGCCCAAAGTAACCTTTGGGCTTCCCAACCTTTCATTTTCCCAACGCTTTACTTTTTCCCAACGCTTTACTTTTACAAAATATTACAAAATATAAAATTGGCCCACCCCCTACGAAGAGGGCCCAGCTTGGCTTTCTAGGAACTTCTTCCACGCTGCAGCCTCACTAGAGATGCCTTCAAAAGTGCTAGGCTTCAAAAACTGAATATTTATCTCAAATTTCTCAGCTTGATTCTTGATAGCCTCGATCCTTGCCGAGCTCAAACGAAGTTGATCTTCCAAAAATTGTACACTAACCGCTGGGTGGCCCACCTCATGCTTCAAAACTAGGTCATCAATAGCCTTGATCTGTTGTGTTCTGGCCTCTGCATCCTGATATCTGCTCTGCAATATCTCTATGAAGGTTTCATGGCCTGGGAGCTCATCAATATTATGCTCAGCGTCTGTCTGACACCGATTAAATGTATTAAGGAGCCTCCTGAAATATTTTGAGCATGCTCCCTGCATCCTTTTGACGGTCTTCTTGAAGTCTTCCATAGTGCTGACAGCGAACTCTACTAGATCATGATCTCTTTTAAGGGATTGATGGTCTTTGGCTGGTAGTTCTACTGGAGTCTCTGCATTGTTCTCCAGCCTTGCCATTCTGGCATTCAAAACTTCAAGAACTTCCTGGGATCTGTCGATGAAGTAGGAGGAGGTCTCCATGATTTCTCCTAACTGGTTGTCAATATGAAGGACCTTACACCTTTCCTCCTCTAGAGCAATCTGAAGCTGGAGCATTCTAGCTTTCTGGGCTAAGATATGTTCTTTGAATGGTTGGAGCAACGAAGAGATCTGTTCCCATTGTTCCTTTATCAGATCCTGGGAGTGCATATCATTGGCTGTCAAGATGATCTTTTGCTGCTACTCTAGCTCCTCCACCTTGGCCAGCAACCGCTCCTTCTCCTTCTTCAACTCTTGATCTTATACTTGCACTTGCTCAAGGTGTTCTTGTGTAGTCTCCTGAGCCTGTATTTCTTCATGTAGGGCCTGCAATTCAGCTTCAGCAGTCTTCATCTCCCTCTGTAAGTGTTCAAATTTCTGCTTTAACCTATTTCCTTCCTCTCTCTCTCTCTTCAGGGTATCCTTCAGCTGAGCAGAAGATTTCTTGTATGACTCTAGTTTAGTCCTTACCTTGTCTATGTTATCTTTTGAGGCATGTAGTATTGCAGTCCCAGCCCTTATGGTAAGCCTTGGATCTAGGTCCGTTCCTAGCATAACAATAGTATCTGTTATCATTTTGCCCAGCATACCTTCTGCTTCTACCTTCCTTTCCGTCCTCTTCATTATTCTCTTGGTAGCCCTGTCATAATAGACAGTATTGAAGTCGGGGACTTCTTCTCCCTTTTTCTGGATGAAAGGCACTAGCTGGAGCGTAGGGGCCACAAAGGTGCTAGCAATGGGCACTTGAGAGGTCTGCACCTTGGGGTTTTCCTCCTCCTGGGTCTTCCCTGCTTCTATTTTAGAAACTGACTGTTGTGTCAACTCTATTCTTTCAGCCTCCTGCCTTTGGAGCTCCTCATCAAGCTTTCTCTTTGCTTCTTCAGCTGCTTGTCTAGCTGCTTCCTCTGTTTCTTTGGCTGCCTCTTTTTCTATCTCAGCTTCTTCTTGGGCAGCTTTACTTTTCTCTTCCTTCTGCAGCCATTCTACAGTCTCCTTTTCCAACCTCTGAGCTTCTTCATTCCTCCTTTTAATTCCTTCTTCAGCCTTTTTCTGTTCCTCACCTTTCCCACCTATGGTGGTGATTTTCTTCTTAAATATTCTGTTTAGTGCCGTCATGTTTGGAGCATTCCAGAAGATAGATTCTTCCTTATCGAAATGATGGGTATATTCGAAAAACACCGTATGCTCTTTACAGTGCTCTGCTATTTTACCGACAGTATCATTTCGCCGGAAAGGCATCTCACCAAAATGGAACTTTCCTAGTTCCTCTATGAATTTGGCAGCTTGTTTCACCCTGGTGAATTTGTAGCTACCTAGCCTGAATGGTAAAGGAGGGTATGCAGTATTCTTGTGTTGGAACAAGAAACTACCTATTCCGTCAATGAACACCTGCCTGACTGCCTCTTTATGGACTATATAATCCGTTGCATATTTGGGCAGCAGTAAAGGAGTATTTGATCCTCCATACATTCGGATGTACATGCCATTTTCAGTGAAGAAATAATCAGCATATTCTCCTATTACCTACATGGCACCTTCTGACATACAGTGACATTCCTTCCAGAAAATGAGCGTGTAGAGTGGCATAATGAAGTGCTCGCAGACCTCTGTGTAATTGCTATGGTACTGGTGAGCCCACAATGGTCTATAAGCGGCATACACAGGAATTCTTTCCCTGTCCTAGATGCATTTGAGACCGGGAAAGGGCTGGTTACACAATATGCAATCTATCAATATTGAACTCATGTAAAACTCGGAACTTTTCTGAGCTTCTCCTCCCAAGGCTGCGGCCAAGCAAGAGGACAGACTGCTTGACACAAGGCTGGCCCAATTGAAGACTGTTCCTTGGGTTTCCACATGAAAGATAATAGGTATCCATTCAAGCTTGAAGAGTCTGCCATGAGCTCTTCCAAAGATCCTATTTAGCATCAGCGTTATAAACCTGTAGGGAGCCCTCAAGCTTGTTGTATCATACTCACCGGTCTATCTATATCGGTACATCTTTCCCTGTAAGAGCATTTTCTTGAGAGTTTCCACCAGGTCCATTCTGATGCTATCTAGCCAATCGTCAAATAAGAAAACCTGGGGTTCTGGTAGGTGATAGGCCAATGCCACATATCCAGGGCTAAACGCAGCATAGACCTGTCCTTCAGCGTTTCCTATGATCATTGTGGTTGTATTTACATGGGGCAAAATCCATCCAATTACCTCAGAGCATGGGAACAACTCTGGTCTAGTGGCAACTTTCATGATAGAATACTTCTTTATGTTAGCATAGATAGATTCTTCTTCGAGGCCCGTGTCAGGAACCTCCCTGCAGGAAATCAATCTGTAAATGTCACCCCATTTTTACTCGGGCTCAACACCAGAAACACATTGGGTGTCTTGATATATGTATTCAGTCTTTGTCTCAGCTTCTGCTTCTGGTACTTCTTCCACCACTGGGGCCTTCTTCTTTTGTCTTTTGGACATGGTGGACTCGACTTCTTCCTGCCACATATAACATTGTAATATTGAGACATTCAAGGTTCATACATTTACATGGCAGTGTGCAGCATTTTATTTTTTCTATGTATACCATGGCAGCAACTAGTTGATGAAACTAAGATGTAAGTTTGCCTAACTTGACTGACCAGATGCACACTATTTAGTGCTCTTGTCTATATTTCAACATGATGCAAAACATTTATGTATGATATTAGAACATCACATCAACCATTTTCTAGACTGCAATAAATTTACATCCATATGCGAAGTGCCATTTTCATGTGTTTAATGTGATAGCAAGTAGAGAAACAAATGTATGCATGTACAACCCAGAAATGCCCTGACTATCAGAACTGCTGAAACTAGTGCGCAGTATTCCATGACCTTATCTAGATCTATCATGAAGAAAAATCATTCCTGTGCAATAAAGTGGGAAAAAACTTTATCAATCATATTTGAGCCAGCATTAAATCTACATTATTTCGTGGTGTGCCGTTTCTCTCATGAAAACAATTCGTAAAGCAGATGCATGTACATCAAATGCAAGGTGCAGCATTCATTAATTTGGTCTATTGCACAGCAAACAAAGAAAAGGGGTTTTGAATATATCAAGATCATGCTAGCCGCCTATGTTTTCTAACAACAAACATTTTGACAACATAGCTTTGGCAGGGACAACATCGACAATGACTTATGCTGCTCGCGGCAGATAATTACATTAACTCGACTATACGCTGCGGGTATTACTGTCATTTTACTGCAAATGGCTCTTCGACTAGAAAAATTATCCATACTGTTTTCAGTTCACGAACCACGACAATGGCAAATCCCTTTTTAACCATCTAGGGTTTCAGACGACTGTGCCCCGATGGACTGCGCAGGACGGCGCAAGAAATAAAAGTTGGGGTTCAAAATACCATGCAAAAGGATAAATCATCCAACGGAGGAACCATCAAAACCCACAAGAAAACCCACCACAGAAACTCCCCCTAGACCTCATCATCATAAAAGGGGAAGCTAGGTGCAGGCGGCGTAATAGCTGCCTGCACCGCGCCTCCATCCACTACGCGCAGGGCTGTAAACAATAATGACGGGAAAACTTGGCTGTTCCGACGGTTATACTACCCTCCCGCGGCAAAAAAAAAGATAAGACCTTTTCTTTCAAGGCTCAAAACCTAGCGGTATGAAGAAAATGGCCACGGGGCACCATACTACCGTAGCAAACCACTAATAGTACCAATGGAAAAGGAGAAAATGACAAAGAGCCTACCTGGAAAACGCGATGCAATCAATGGTAGGATAATTGGGTCGACGACATCCAAGCTTCCATGGTTGCCACCTGGATGCAAGTATACCGACAGCAGGGTCCTTCGAGAAGACGACAGCTCAACGGCGATAGTGCTATGAAGCAAAAAACAATAATAGAAAAATAAAACGTTGTCCCCGTATATATAACAAAGACTCGCACGTGCGACGACTTGATGGATCGGATGAGAAACAATTCAGGATCGGAAGGTGAGAACTCAAAACCTTCCGCAATGGCGGAAAACCACAACATCAACCCGTCCGCAACGGTGACCAAGGCGCGTGAAAAATAATGATTGGACGTCGGTGGATTTTTCTGATCGGAGGATGAGAGCTTAAAACCATCTGCAACGGCGGATGAAAAGAACGCAAAAGCCTCTGCTCTGGTTATACATCGGGCATTGGAAGGATTTTTGATCAGAGGATGAAAGTGTAAATCCATCCGCAACGGTGGAAGGAAGAATCGTAGAGGCTTCTGATGCCAAAACAAAAAAGCATCCGACATAAACAAACGATCGATGGAAATGAAATGCGATCCGCAACAGTGGAGAACCAGAGAAAAACTCCACCCACAACGACAGAAGATTCAAAACAAGAAAACTTCCGATTCAACACGTTTCAAAAGATCTTAAGGGCAGCCATTTCTATTGGGTCAAATAGTGGATTTACTTCAAGAAATTAGAACAAAACAATGGGTAGCTCAATCCCAGCATAAGCAAGCTTTTCTTAAAAAATCTTAGACAATTTCAAATAGAAAAACAAGCTAATTCAAGCAAAGGAGGGTCCTAAATTTTTTTAGAATTTTGGGAAATTGTTGCAGCTGCAACACAATCTTCTCTTCATAAGACTCATGTTCACTCAATGCACCAATGGAGACATCAAACAGACATTGCCTCTTCAAGTATGCACATGTTTGGCTTCCAATCAGCATAGCTGAAAGGATATAGTAGAGGAACTTTTGAATCCATATTGAAGTTGTTGATATGCTCTAAGAGATACTCTCTGCAACCTGCAAAACAAACTAGGAGAAAATCTTGTAAGCTAGACAAGCTCTTCTTCAAAGAGGGATAGGAGACTGGAAACTCTCCTCAGCTTTGTAGAACTTGATCAACCTTGTATCTCTGATACCATGTAGAAATAATATATCAATGCTATGTGCAATGATGCTAAAAGGAAGCACAGGAAATAGATCTTGCTACTAAGAATTCTCACAAGCATACACAGGAAAATAGAGAGAAGAAAAGAGACTGAATCACATGAATGAAGAGATGAATATTGGTGTGTATCCTTCCATTGAATAATTATGAATAATAGAGTACATAAATATTACATCCCTCATAGGGAAGTCGAATTGTATGGAAACAACTCATAAAGCTCAAAAAGGATGACTTACCAAAATATAGCAAACCCCCATTGGTGGATAAAGCACTTGCTAAATCTATCAAGGACCTCACGAGTTCGAAAAAGAATGAGTGAGTTGTCAAGGAGATGGAAATAACATGCTAATCCTAGAAAATGGAGAAAAACTAATGGAGGATGGGTTGGAAACAAAAGCTCCCAGTTTCCTAGTTGACTATCTTTTATCTTATCCATTGAAAAGCAGGAAAAAGCAGAAAAAACAGAATCTGCTATAAGGTCCTGTATACTAATTCTAGATGAACCCAAAATCAAAAATAAATCATTCCTAGGATATGGATGGCATGCATTGACTTTAAGGTGCAAGTGGATGCCAACTAATTAAGCTAGTGGGTGAATAATTAATCAAATAATGATTAATATTTTTATCCTAAGTTGTGAGTGGGTTTAATATATTCCAACACACTTTTACATAAGTGATGACAGGTGTCATGACTTGGATTTTGTACAACATATCTTTCAATTGTTCTACAAACAATTGGAGGATAACAATATACAGATGGAACAACATGGATTTGGTCTAATGGTTGTGTAAGGAAATTAAAAAATTCTCGTGTCTTCCAATGGTTGTGTATTATCCACAAGAGGCACAAGATGCCACATATTTGGAACTATTTTGAGACTGGAAACGAAAAAGGGGAACATGATGGAGTAGGTGCATGCATCAAGACTGCATTACGTAGGCAAGAGATGAAATTCACAACTATTTCGCTCATCTAAGATGCAAATACAATTGTTGCATGGTGTTCTTCAGTGATGGGGCAGGGAGCTAGAAGGAAAGGAGACCAATCATCTCAAAAAACACATGTACATAGATATTTTTGGGAGGTGGTCGATGTTGATCAATCACACCTATATGAGTGCAAGATCGTCCAAGGAACTCTTGCATTCCTTTCAGTTAGGACGTCAGGAAATGCTATAGTTGAAATGTGGACAAGAAAACTCTATTGTTTTTGTTATCCATGTAGAAGTGGTGAATGGCAACTGTGAATCCATAGATTGGGTTGAAAGCTGGGATCGTGTATCACTCCCCATTGGTCGACAAATAAATTCAGAATTATCCTAGTTGGAGGAGGTCTAGTGGAGTATTTCACATGACTATGACCACATTTCAGATCTCATACAACCAAGTTCGACTATTATTTTGATCACTTTGAAATGTTTGCCGACTAGTTGTGTTTAGTTTCCTGACTCCTAGGTCTGCACTTTATTTTATGCAGGGCACATATATGCAGTGGCTACCCTGAGAGACAATGAATGGCACACTGAATACTAGCTGGCACGTTGCTTGGATGGGAAGCAGACCCTAATTGTATCATTAAGTGACTCCGAGGGCAATGATTTTCCAATTGGGTCGATGGTTATCAAAGGAGAATATTTGACACAGGTTTCCCATGCACGAAAGAAAAAAGGTTATGTATTTGTAGATTATAGACCAGGTCAAATTGTATACCATTATATGGACTTAGTTATAGGCACAAACCTCCAGCTGTAAACAATGCCAAAAAAGAACTCATCAAAGTCACAATACTTGTTTCCTTAATCCGAGAATGAGAGGCTAAAGGATACTGTTGCTATTAGAGGTGATCTTGATGGTCTAGTCGAATGACCACAGGTAGGTAGTCAGGTATGTGGTAGTCCGATATTTTGGTTTCATGGTATCATTGATTATTTACAGTTTGATACATTGAGCGCTTGATATATTGATAATTTCAATAGACTTCTACAATGGATTTGTTGTATTATATTGACACTTACATGACTCATGCCTTATAGCCCAAGACCATTATCTACCACTCTATTTGGGATATGTATATTGCATTTTCCTTGAATCTTGAAGTCGATCTCCTTGAATCCAATAATTATCTCCTTCATTTCGATAATTTGTTTCTCCATGGGAAGCCCTAAACACACTTTCACGACCCATCGAAATCCCTTTTTGATGCAGGGTTTCCATTCTATGCCCTGGGTAGGGATTCAATAGGTGTCCCTGAAAGCTTGTAGGGGGTGGGATTCAACGTGTGATAGAATGGTGGTCATTGCTTAGATTCACGAACCATCAGTTCCGTTGGATTTAGGACATCTGGATAGTGCTATGATAGGCCCTCTAATCTAGTTACATGGATAAGAGACCATTTTTTGGTCAATTTTGGAAACTAGGGTTTTGCTCAATAAGTGAATCTAAAATTTTTGCACATGGGGGTTAAATTCGTATATTTCTCAACGATGAACATGTGGCTAGTGTTCCCACATGGAAACTACCTAAAAAAACTTGCACGACCCACTAGAAGCCCTTTTTGATGCACGTTTTCCATTCTATGCTCTGGCTAGGGATTTAACAAGTGTCCCTGAAAGCCTATAGGAGGTGGGATTCAACATGCGATAGAATGATGGTCATTTCTCAGATCGATGAACCGTCATATTTTTTGGATTCATAACATCAGGATAGTGCTATGGGAGGCCCTCTAATCTAGTTCCATGGATAAGAGACCATTTTTTTGGTCAATTTTTGAAACTAGTGTTTTGCTCAATAAGTGAATGTGAAATTCTTGCACATGGGGGTCAAATTTGCATATTGCTCGACCGTGAGGATGTAGCTAGAATTCCTACATAAAAAATGCCTAAAAATGCTTGCATGACCCACTGGAAGCCGTTTTTGATGCATGGTTTCCATTCTATGCCCCGGGTAGGGATTCAACAATATGTGTCCATGAAAGCGTATAGGAGGTGGGATTCAACGTGCCATAGAAAGATAACCATTGCTCGGATCGATGAACCGTTAGCTCCGTTGGATTCATGACATCGAGATAGTGCTAGGGAGGCCCTCTAATCTTGATCCATAGATAAGAGACCATTTTTTTGGTTAATTTTGGAAACTAAGGTTTTTCTTAGTAAGTGAATGTGAAATTTTTGCACATGGGCACCAAATTCGCATATGGCTTGATCGTGAAGGTGTGGCTAGCGTTCCCACATAACAAATGCCTAAAAATTCTTGCATGACCCATCGAAAGCCCTTTTTGATGCATGGTTTTCATTCTATACCTCAGGTAGAGATTCAATAGTTATCAGTGAAATCCTATAGGAGGTGGGATTCAACTTGCCATAGAATGATGACCCTTTTCTGATATTGAGGAATCGTTGGATCTGTTCGATTCAAGAAAATGGTATAGTGCTAGGGAGGCCCTCTAATCTAGTTCTATTGATACGAGACAAATTTTTTGGTTAATTTTCGAAACTAGGTTTTTGCTCAGTAAGTGAATGTGAATTTTTTGTACACGGGTGCCAAATTCGCATATTGCTTGACCGTGAAGGTGTGGCTAGATTTTGCACATAACACATGTGTAAACACACTTGCATGACCCACCGAAAACCCTTTTTGATGCATGGTTTCCATTCTATGCCCCGGGTAGGGATTCAATAGGTGTCCCTGAAAGCTTGTAGGAGGTGGGATTCAACATGCCATAGAATGATGACCATTAATCAAATCAATGAACCATCGGCTCCATTGGATTCAGGACATCAATATAGTGCTAGGGTGGCCCTCTAATCTAGGTCCATGGACAAGAGATCATTTTTTTGGTCAATTTTGGAAACTAGGGTTTTGCTCAATAAGTGAATGTGAAATTTTTTCACATGGGGGTCAACTTCGCATATTTCTTGACTATGAAGGTGTGGCTAGTTTTCCCACATAAAAAATGCCTAAAAATGCTTGCATGACCCACCAAAATCCCTTTTTGATGCATGGTTTCCATTCTATGCCCAGGGTAGGGATTCAATAGGTGTCCCTAAAAGCCTATAGGTGGTGGGATTCAACGTGCCATAGAATGATGACTGTTTCTCAGATTGATGAACCGTCGACTATATTGAATTCATGACATCAATATAGTGTTAGGGTGGCCCTCTAATATGGGTCCATGGAAAAGGGATCATTCTTTCGATCAATTTTGGAAACTAGGGTTTTGCTGAGTAAGTGAATGTCCAATTTCTGCACATAGGGGTTGGATTTGGAAATTCCTCGACGGTGAACATGTGGCTAGCATTCCCACATGGAACCTGTCTAAACATGCTTGTACTACCCACCAAAATCCCTTTTTGATGTACGATTTCCATTCTATGCCTCGTTTAGGGATTCAACATGTGCCCCTGAAAGCCTGTAGGAGGTGGGATTCAACGTTCCATATATTGATGACCGTTACTCGTATCGATGAACCATTGGATCATTCGGATTCAGGACATTGGGATAGTTCTAGAGCGTCCCTCTACTCTAGGTCCATGGACAACAGATCATTTTTTTGGTCAATTTTAGAAACTAGGGTTTTTCTCAATAAGTGAATGTGAAATGTTTTCATATAGAGGTGAGCTTGACGGTGATTGTAGATCTTACCCTCTTGAAAAAATACTTGTTTCAAACTATTATTCCATGTGCAGTTGTCAAGATTTATATTACCTGTTGTGAGGTGTTGATGAAGACTTATTTCCCATCATTGTCGAGCAAGATTTTTTTTTTTTTTTTTAATCAAGGTGAAAGGAGTTGGCAATATCTATGTGGAGGTGAATTTATCTTAGGATCTCATATCCTTCATGGGATTGGAAACTCGAAAGAAGGTTGTTTCCCATATTAAGCTAGCTAGGTCATCCAAGAGATGTGAGCATTTGTACGATGAAATGCAGGAGGATACAATTCCATTACGTTAGTAACCATGTCATGGAACATGTTTATGTTTAGAAACAAGTTGCCAACCTATTACGCAATTATTACAAAATATATATATCTTCATGCTACGAATGCTTCGAATAATACTACATCAACATGAATTTATAAAACAAGATTCAAAATAGTACTTCTCTAATCAATTTAAACTATAATAAAATCACACATAACTTTCATCTCTTTCAAAGTTGTTACTTGTTGGCCAGAAAAATTGTCCTAGGACAACTTAGGGAAAGACAACCCACACACTCGACTTGATGCAATCTTGTATGTGTTTAAAGTAACTGTCCTTCACAGGATCAAGGCCTGTATGATGTGCTCTCAGAATAGAGAGTCTCTCAAGGGTGTGTGGGGGGGGGATTTTATTAAAGCAATCATCTAACAAATCAGAGAAATTTAACCTAATGATTAACTAATTCTGAAAGAAGCTGCCTTAAACTAAATGCAAAAAATTAACAGCTCCTAGTTCTACTCTATGATAATCTAAATGCAAATTACCTATCTTGGAGAAGAGCATGAGTTATTAATTTGACAAAATATTTTAAAGCATAAATATGATCAACAATTCTGGATTGGTAGAAAAGTCTCCAATAACATAAGTAAATCTCAATTATCCTACAATAAGATGACACTCTATTGTACAATAATTGAAACAAAAATTAAAACCTAATATCAATGATATTAAATATATACACAATCCTAAAACATATGAATATAATCATATACTAACTTGTAAATGAAACAAGGTCAACCTACAAGTTAGAAATTTATCAAAATAGATTTATGAACAATTGAAATTATGAAGAAGTTCATTCATCTCATCATGACAATAAAAAATATATATTTCAGGAAAGCATAATCATTCGAAGTCCATTAAAAATATCTCACATATAATAGCAAGATATATATATATATATATATGAAAGTAAAGATAACAAAAGAGAATAATCAGTAACATAGTACAGATGTTTGAAAGACTTAGCTATGGTCTTTAATATCCTGCAACAATCAGTAATCCTCAAAAGAAGTTCAAAGAACACCAACTTAACAGAATAAAGTATAATGTTATATAATATAAATTCTCCCAAATGTCTCAGAAATCAAACCTACAAAATAAATAGAACATAAAACAAGGAAAACATAGTTTCCAGTCCTCCCATCACATTCTTTATCTCTAGTAGCGTCTCCCTCTCTTTCTGTAAACAAAAGATTACAGAATAGAAAAACAGAATGTAGACAACCAAGTTTCTTCTATTCTGTGGAGACCTCCCCTAACAGAGAAACATACAAAAAAATGGAAAAATAAGTTCGTCCAGTTTCCTGGAACATTCCCCCCTCCTCCCCTTTGGCATTCAAATCCCCATTATATAGGCAATCAAGATCCTTGATACAAATGACCATCTCCACAAAATCATGGACGCTTCATCCTTATCGAGCTTTGGCTAGATGAGTTGTCACATATTTTAATTGAATCTTATAGAAATGGTTCCTTTTAAGCTTTGTCATAGAAGTGGTAACTTCACATATTTCACTCTCAAACCTGCATAAAGTTAAACAGAATCAAACATTTATTAAAATGTAAAAATGTCGAATGCAGAAAAACAAAATTATTTCTAACTAATGATCAATCCTCTGCTTGCTTTCTTGTAATTTAGGCAGTAAAACATTATTCCCATGATCTCAAATATCCTTGTGTGAGATAAAATAAAACAAAAATCTATCACTGTTTCTTCACGGTAGTTTTGATCTAATTATCTGGAATGTAGCAAATATAGGTCTCCAACTTAGCGATCTTCCTGTACCAAACCTGCATTACAATCAACAAACTTATTAACCCTGGCAACTCCTCAACAAGTTCTGCAAAATAGTGGCAGAATAACCTCAACAACCTAATGATGAAACGATAAATTTTATCACGACTTCCACAAATTCATGCACATTTCCATCGTTCTGGTTATCTTCATTAATATTCAGGAGATATAATAGCAGATGAAATAATTTCATTTACTTCTTCAGTCGTATCAACATACGTATTGGCGTCGATGACGTGACACCTTTCACCAACAACAACATGCTTATCCCAGTTCCTTACCACATGAAACGTTACTACAATAATTTTGTAGCATAATCCTCTCAAATTGGTGAATGCAAAGATATCTTAATCATGATTAACACGACATGTCAGGGTTTCTATTTAAGGTATTGATATGTGTTGGCTTCCATAATTGACGTGCAATATAAATCTAAGCTATTCACATCATATACTCTGCGATCCTGGAGAACAATTATAAATAATAAATACAATCTCATATTCCATGTTCATGCAGATTTGTGAATTGTGCAGGATGCTGGTCGATACTCTCTACAAGCGGGTGTGTTCATTGACTTTTCTTGTTTCTCAGTTCATGACAAAAGATATGATGATAGCATGTGATAAAATGCACCCTTCACATGGAGCACATTTACTTTTTCCTAGTACTTGTAAAAATTATCAAAATAATTATATGATGGAATTAAAATTGTGGAACCATCGTGAAGGGAAGACCAAACAAAAGTATTGAACTTCCACTTTTAATGATATTTATGCAAACGATCTCTTTCATGAATTGGTAAATTATCAAGTGGTAGTAATATACTACTCCACATATAAGATCCTTGCATAAAAATATATTTATTTATGTTTCACATATTAAAATTCTGTTTAAAAATATGTTTAGTTAGATATGCATGTATGAAAAATCTTAAGACATAATATAAGCAAGAAATGTGTTTCATAAATGTTCATCTTATCATCCATCAAAAGTTTATATCAATTGTATGAAAGAAAATTATTTTTAATATTATATATATTTTTAAAAGTATGTAAATAATATAAATAAATATATTATGAAAATCATTTTCTAAATAATATACTTTATCTTAAAAGTTTTAAGATATTAATAAATATCCTTGACATGGTAAACAATAAGGTTAAAATGTAAAAGGCAAGGTCAATTTAAGGGTATTAACAATTAAAGTTTTATAAAATATATGATATAGTTGTTCGTAGTAGTAAACTAAGCATACCTTTTTAAAATTCCCTTTTACTTTAAGGTGTAAAAGTTAGCCATGTTCAAGCAAAAAAAAAAATATCAAAAGGTAAAAAATATTTCAAGACGTAATTGAACTCGATGTGAACAAGTCTCAACTAAATTGTTTTAAATTTGTGAAAAAAAAAATTAGCTAAAATTTAGAGGCTTGTGGGATTAGATGGATCATTGAAAATAAAAACCAAACTCTTTGTTCAATCCTAAGAACAAGTAGCACAAGGAGTTAAAGATCGATAAATAATAGCAATCAAGTCACTTACCAAATCAATCAAAACCAACCCAAAAGTAAATATTTACAAAATTCATATGGGGATCCCTTGATTTTGCACAAATTCAAAGGGAGTTGTTGGAGTGCCAACAATGCTCGAGGCCATTCATCAAATGCAATGTACATTAACAAAATGATAAAATAATGTGCAGGACATACATAATGTGCAGGATATAGTCATAACCATTATTTTGAATCAGCTTTATAATACTCGGATACTTTAAGGTTTAATGTGTGTCCCATGTATTCGTTAGATGAAAGACATCATGCCAAACACTAATTTTATTTATGTAGACCACAGAGGTGCATCACTTAGGTGTGTCAACTTCGTGCATCCTTTAAAATTTTGTTAGGTTGTTATGTGGGTAAGGTGCTTTTGTATTCCACCCAGTTGGATCAATTGCTTAGCTCTGCTGGGTGCTTCTGTGTATTAGGTATGTTCCATCTTTGTGAATACAATTTAACATTGTTAATATAACATTGTATATGCAATTGGATTGTGGTAAAAAAAAAATGTACATTTTTGTCATTACATAATATTGTAATTGTGCATTGTTCTCAAATTTATAACTGATATCTCCATGTAATCGTAAAATCTATAAAAAATTAGGAACATTACACATAGAAACATTCTTGTTCATACGTGTATAATCACACTTAAAAGATTGAACCATGATGGTCTCAAGAGCCTTGATATGAAATATTTTTTATATCATGAAAGTTATAATACAAAAATAGAAGGCCAATCTATGGCCTGTCAATGTACATGTATCAAAAACATATTTTATGTACATGTGCAAACAAAAGTACATTTGTCCTGGACCACTCCCATATACTCTATCTCTGTATTGTACATAAAAATACATATTTGTCTTGGACTAACACATCAAAAATCTAACTTTCTCTTGTTTTTCCCAGACCCTGATGCTTTCCACCTTTGTCTATCACCACTGTGCATCTCTGGCAACTGCAAATCAATGACAATATTTCTTGATCAGATAACTGAACTAGTACTGTCCAACAATAACAAAGTTTGAAAATTTAAAATATGACTTAATTGTAAATAAAACAAAGGCTCAATGCATCCGTCGGGGGTATAGGTGCCTCTGGTGTCGAGGGTATAGCTGCCTCGGGTGTCCTCCTCCTTGCAGAGAGTCTCTCTATAATGCTTCTGTGTGAATAAAAAAAAATATGTCAATTATCTCAAGAATTATCAACATGTAGATGAATGAGAAAGTACTAATCAATTATGTAAAAAATGAACATCTCACTAAAAAAACCATTTGTAGGGGATTGCACTGGGACTCTTCAATTGTAAGAGGAGTCGTAGGTTGAACATCAACCTCAGTTGCGTGCACTAATGGACCAGTGTGTGGCTACATTGACCAAATGATAAAATAGTTAGACATCATGCATGCCCATAAACAATACAAATGAAATGTACAATTACAAATATTCAAGTAAATGTACCTCAGTGTGACTTATCCCTATTGTAGATGCAACATTGACCGCATCATCAACAATCCCACTAAGGTCTAGAATGAATGACTCTACATCTTGATGCGGTAAACATGCAAAAATAACATTAATAAAAACTACTTGTGAAGTGAATTCATAGCTAACCAACAACTATCATTGGAAGTGTGTACATTACCATGGTATGAGTAGGTTAATCCTCATGCACACCCACTATGTTCAAGGAAGATGGTCATCTAGTGTAAACAACCCCCTTATCTATGTTTGGACTATGGGGAGATCCAAACCAAAGAGGCAGTGCATGGATCTACGATGATGTCTGCAGTCATAAAGTGTTACCATAGTTAGACATGGACTTGAATGGAGGGAATAATATGTACTGAAAAACTAACATGTTTTAATATACTTACCCCTACTTTGGACATATCTTCCCCATTGGAGTGACCCCTTCCATCAATTTATTTCCCCTCTTCAGATGCTAATAGCATATGCAAGTTTAAAAATTATAAATATTAGCGATCTATAAAGGAGTGTACAGTAAAAAATTTAAATAATTATAACAAGATTTAGTCATAACCCATGTACTTACATTCTTCAAGTAATCATAAATTCCACCTTTGACTATGTCGTTGATATCAACGTCTCCAGCATCACGTTCTAAGTGGGGTTCCTGCAACTTCAAAAATTGTAAATATTAGACAATTTAATAAATTAATCAAGACTAACACATGTATTAACAAAATGACAAATGTTTAAATATTACCTCAATGGTGGTTGTTTGGGCCTCGGGTACAACCACACCAGGTGCAGTACCACCCCTGTAAAAGGCATCAATCTCCTACAAGAGTAAATATTGCATATATTACGAATCTTTTAATATGTTACATATAGTATGGAAAAATTAAAAATTGAACAATAACAGAGTTTTAAAACAATGTCCTTAGTGGTACCATGTCTTGGTCTAGGACCATAACAGGGTCCCCCACATGATGTGCATATGTGTGGCTCGCTTTGAGGAACATGGGATGTCGGTCTATCCCCACCAATAGATGTCCCTCCACCACTAGAAGCTGGTGGTTGTACACCAGCAGAGGAAGTGGGAGCTCTCTGGTCAATAGTGGTCATGTGTCGAGAGACCATCTCATCTAGAGTAAAAAATGCCTCATGTGTGTGGGAAACCATGTCATGTGTAGGATGGATGTCTGCCCTCGGTAGCTAGGAACGGGGTGCATGTATCTGTGGATTTGAATCTCTATGCATAGCATTGGGTCAGTGTTGGGGCATCCCCCTACCAACTCCTTGGAATCCCAAAATGTCAAAATAGTTGACATGTTTCCCCATCACAAACTTTGCATACAATTTTCGGAGGGTACAACAGTACTTCCCTATTGTTGTGAGAGGGAATGTCAAAAACCATGTACCACCTATCCATCCAATTGTCTCTGATGGGTGGAAAGGTGCACCACTCAATAGAAATATGTGGCTTGTTGATCTCCGGAATGTCATCCATCCCAGGCAGACTAAACAATGAATAGATGTGTTGTTTTTTTTATTTTGAGCTTTTTTACCTCGTTGTAACTTAACCCACCAGCATATTGTTGTCTTTTCCTCTCACTGTAATATGCAATGCTATACAAAGAATCATTTGATCGTGCGATCGTATCAACAATAGACAAGAAAGAATCTAACAAGGAGTGGCGGATCTCATCTCCACCCCTCCATGCAGAATCAATCTCTCTCAAATGGGCAATAACCCTTAGTATCTCTGCATTGTTATCCATAGTAGCCATTGCAATCATAAATACAAATAACATATCAGTAGAAATATAAACACATGATATAATGACATCTCTAAGCACTCAAAACTATATAACTAATGTACGACAAATAACAACATAAACTAAATCTATCACGTAAATTTAAAAATTGATCTTGAATTTTATAGTAAAGAATAAACGTTTAACATTTTTTCATTTCATATTTATGTCCTAAATTCAAGTATTAATTCCAATTTTTAAGTATGCATGTGTACATAAAGTGTCTTGAGTGCATATGTTTATTGCGAAGTTCCTCTCGCTTATTTTAAGGCTTGGATTATGAAGTTTTGTCGAAATTATGAGGTGTTGACTATTGCCTTTGCAGGACCAGCTCCCAAATTGCGGGTAGAGGCAAAAACTAGACCTTAGAATAGGTGGCATAATGTGATGTTGATGAATAAAATCCTAGTATAGGAAACGATTTTGTTAGATATGTAATTATTTGTTGTAGCGTGATGTTTTTTGGACTCCAAAGTCTATTTAGTAGATCTTTATGGATTTTATGGTTTCAAGGGTTCCACTGGATTATATCATGTGTGATAGTATGTGATTGGTATGTTTAATCAAACACATTAACCTACCTATGTATCTTCACGTTCATAGAGTCTATTGTTGAACTTTCTTGTCTTGACCTTAACCAAAAAGTACCCTTCATTCAAGACGAAATATTTGTTAAAATCATGGCAATCTTCTATACCTTATTTTAACACTTGGATTAGGAAGTTTCATCAAAACTATAAGGTGTTTATTGATGTTCTTGGAAGACCAAATTCGATATTTCGGATAGAGGCAAGGGATTTACCATGTTTGTTTATGTATTTTAGGGGAATATATGAATTCTACTTTATTTGTTTTAGTTGTATGCAAGCTTGCAACATAATTGAAAAACTTTTCATATTTGTTAATTTTGGTTTGGATTCACAATGATGCTTGCAAATATACATATATGCAAATAGTGAAGTTCGTTTGTTTTTATGAGTTAATTGGGGTTTTGGTTTACATTGGGCATGTAAATTAATTATGCAAACTTGCAATATGCTTGACAAACTTTGCATATTTGTGAATTTTGGTATGGACACACAAGGATGCTTTTGAATATGCATATGGAAATAGTGAAATTCAATTTTTTTTAGTTAATTGGATTTTGGTTTCCACTGAGCATGGGAATTTTGGGTATGGATTTTGGTAAATAATCAAAATTATTTAATTTTTATGATTAAATTGGGGATTTGGTTTCCATTGGCCATAATTTAATTTACTTTGGTTTAATTTTTCAATTTAGGGCAAATAAATTGATGAACAAAGAGAATAAAACATGAAAAGAAATGAGGAAAATACCTCACAAATAGGAGGTTGATCCAAAGGTGGAGGTGGATGGCTTTGGTACACCCAAAAATGCATTCCCCCAGTCGAGGTTTGCTCCAAAGAACTCCAATAGCCGTGCGATGTGGCGAAAAAGATGCGCTCGGCCTATTTTAAAAAAAAAATAGGCTTTCCAAAATGCGTGCGCGATTTTGTTCACTAAAACAGAGGCACGATTATCTTGAATAAAATGGATGCGCGATTTGCTTAAATAAAATGGAGGCACGATTTAGTTTACTATCCTAATTGGCTTGCCTGTTGGCAGCCTTGAGACTAGGCTTGGCAGGTTCAGAATTGCTTGGGATGATTTCTTTTTTGTATCAAGAGTGATTGACTTCACTCCACCATTGCATCTAAAAGGTCCCTCAACTTATTCCACACACCCTAGTAGAACTGGCGAGATGTATGTTGAGAGAAATGTGTTTGCCAAACATGTAGTAGGAAGATGCGGTCCATTCAGCCATATATACTCTCAACAAAAGTTCTACAAAGATGGTAAAATATTATACTCCTTATGAAGCTTGGTTTTATAGAAAGCCTAATGTTTCTCATTGTTACCACTTAAGTTGTACTTAGTGGTTTTTTTATCAAGTGAGCCTGGTAAACCAGACAAAGATGATTTGTTTGGACTTCAGAAGACCTTACGAATTGCTTCTAGGAAGTGCTCGTTGTACTATATCACATGTTCATACCCCATATAGGAGTTGTAATAAAATGTTCTAGCATGATAGTGTCTGTCAAACACTCGGTCTCTCGGACTTTATTTGTCAATCCGATCATCCCAGGGTGTTTTTTCCCTTGGTTATTATTGGTTGTTGAATAAACGACTGATAATTTCTGAGTTTTTCACTCAATACCTCCAAAGTTGGGGTGGTTGGCTTGGAATTTAGGCCTATTAGGGTTATTAGAGTCTATGTGTCAATGTATAAGCATGTTAGGCATCATGGTCGAGTGATATGAACATGTCTAAGTCCCCCTAGCTTTTAATTTTTTTTAATTTTAATTTTTCCAAAAAACTTAGCCTATTTTTTAATAGACTAATTGGAAAAACTGGTTTTGTAATAAAAGCAAGCTCTGAAATCAGTTGCAGCCACCAGGGTTCTCTTTTTCAATATTATAGCACCATGTAAACCCAGAGACCCACTTTTTCTAAGTTTTGAGTGATTTGTCTATCACTCAGGTAAAAAATCCCTAAAAATCAAATATTGATTATTAATTGATGAATTAATTAAATAATGGAGAAAACCCCAAATCCTAAATCATTGAGATTTGGTTCATTTGACTGACATCAATCTCATCGGCTTGGGATTAATTGGATATGACAATTCCTTTACTAAAGGAGGTGATCTGGGCTGATCTAGGAGTGCACCACAACATGCAATCTTGGGAATTACACCCTCTCTCTCTCCTCCACACATGTGGGAACATCTGATTGAGTTTTGGTGGATGCTTCAGTCAGTAGGTTGAGGTGTCAGACAGATCAGCTCTCTGATTCATAGTTGTACTCAATGAGACTCAGATCAGGCTTAGTTAGACATAGATCAGGCCCTGATTCACTCCACATGTAGCTGCAGTCTCCCTCTCCTTGGGATTTGCGCCCCCCTGGGCTAGATCTCCTTTTTTTGCTTTAAATTAAGCACAGATTAACTCTCCCAAGCTAGTTAGAACAGGGATTGAGGTGTTGTTCTTATTGTACTGTTGTTATTGTTTATTATTCTAGAATAAAGAAGATTTGGAGGAAAGATCTATGGTGTAATGCTCTTCATGTGTGGATGGTGATTGTCAAATGCTTATGAGGTATAATCTGTGTTATTTATCTTTTCTTTTGTTGGTTCATTGTTGGCCTTGAAGGAGAGAGATCCCTCCTGTTAGGGTAAGAGTTTATTCTAGTTTGATTTATGCTCTTATTATTTGCTTGTTTCATATCTATTGGAGTTGAATGTATTTAAGTTTAATTGCATGCTTTCCAATAATCTTTTCTAGCAGCACCTATGTTTTAACCATATGTTTGTGCAAGGATTTCTAAGTTGTAGGTGATATCACTTGTCGAAGAGGAAAATCCAACGCCTTGATTAAACTATAAGCGGTGGAAAAATACCCAAAGGAAGCGGGAACTTCTGAAAAGTGACCTCGAGGTGCCGATCTTTGTTACACCTTTGGGTGCATTATGAACAACAGTCTCAGAGACTCCATTCAGCCCACATATTCCTTGCGGGTAGGCATGAAGGTTTAGTTTTGGACATACTCCATGTACTCTCGGGTATATATGGATGCCCCCCCTCGCCTAATTTTAATCAACTCATATTTCACATTAACTTAAAACATACCAAGAGGCAATCACAAAACATTCACTCCAAGCACATGCAAGTACAT
>LPNX011198461.1:110968-122972 GCA_001517045.1 Pseudotsuga menziesii
GGTTAAATTTCAAACTCCTAAGTAACTCATTCAGTTTAACATCACCATACTAAATAATTTTGCCTTAGTAACTTAATAGGGTCTACCCCCTGTGGCTTCGTTAGGAGTTCAGTGTAAATGGAGGAGTCAAGAACAAGGTGACAGCCTTGACTCGATACTTGCCCCCAAGGACACACCGAGTGTCTTGAAATTTCTGTCGTGTTCCCCCGAGGTGTGTGAAAGGCAGCAACACCCATTATAAAATATTTGGGTCTACATGCTTTGTTTATATTCCTAGTCAACAAAGGCATAAGTTAGATGGAAAATCCGTAAGATGTGTTTTCATTGGATATTCAAAAGAAAGTAAGGCTTATAGATGTCATGATCCACTTACCAATACGCTTCATGCTAGTAGAGATGTGATCTTTGATGAAGGGGAAGATTATTTTAAAAATGAAGGATAAGTTAAAGTGATGAATCCACATATTGAAGGCTTAATTTTTTATAATAATGATGATTCTTTGCAGGCCTCTACAACAAGATATATAGGCTCACATTCATAGAGTTCTCCATTGAGGGCATCTACATCTTCTCCAACATTAACAACTCATGGTTAAAGTCGAGCAATATCTCCATTCAGTCCTCCTAGAAAAACAAGAAGTTTAAAAGAAATATATGAGACCTCTAGGTATGTTGATTATAATTTTTCACTTCTTTCTTCTGCACATGTTGAACCTTTCAATTTTAATGAAGCTTGTTCTAATGAGTTATGGATGCAAGCCATGGAAGATGAAGAAAAATGACACAAGGTTTTTAGTTGATCTTCCTCATGGAAAATTGACTATTGGTGTAAAGTGGATTTACAAACTTAAATTTAATATGGATGGAAGCATTTCAAAACATAAACCACATTTGGTTGCACAAGGATATGTGCAACAAGAAGGAATTGATTTTGATGAGACTTTTTCTCCTGTAGAAAGAATGGAAACAGTATGAACATTTATTTCCATTGCATCTTAGTTAAAGCTAAGTGTTTATCAAATGGATGTCAAATCTTCCTTCTTGAATGGATATTTGAAGGAAGAATTTTATGTTGATCAACCTAAGGGTTTCATTATTGGCGGTAAAGAAGGTAAGGTGTGTAGGATTAAGAAGGCTCTTTATGGTTTTAAGCAAGCTCCTAGATCTTAGTACTCTAGAATTGATGACTATCTTCATGATAAGGTTTTGTTAAATGTTCTTTTGAGAATGTTGTCTCCAAAATTGTTGTTGGGTTAGATTTTATCATCCTTTATCTATATGTAGATGATTTAATATTCATTAGCACCTCATTTTCACTTATGGAGGAATTTAAAGAGGCAATGAAATAAAAATTTGAAATGTTTGATTTGGGAGAAATGCAATATTTCTTGGGGTTGCAAATTCAACAAACAACTGAAGGTATATCTATTTGTGAAGCTAAAAGACATGTTGAAGAGGTCTATCATGCAAAATTGTAAACCTATGAGCACTCCTCTTGTAGTTGGGAGTAAACTAATGAAAGATGAAGAAAGTCCACTTTGTGATGCTACCCTTTATAGATCTCTAATTGGCAGCCTTATGTATCTGACATCCACTAGACCAGACATTATGTTTGTTGTAAGTTTATTTGCTAAATTCATGCATCAACCTCATGAGTCCCATTGGCCAGCAGCCAAAATGATTCTTAGATATGTAAGTGGTACTAAATTTTATGGATTGCTTTATACATCTGCTAATGATTCAAATGTTGTAGCATACACAGATGTAGATTGGGCAGGCAACTTGGATGATCAAAAGAGTACCTCTCGATATGATTTTATCTTTGGAGGAAACCTTGTTTCTTGGAGCAGCAAAAAGAAACCCATTGTTGCACTATATACATCAAAAGCAAAATATCTTACCACATCATCCACAAGCACACAAGCCATTTGGTTGTCAAGCTTGGTGGAAGACTTGGGAATAGAAGTATGTAAACCCATCAAAGTTTACCGCAATAATCAAAGTACTATCTCCATGACAAAGAATCAATTTTTCCATAGTAGGAGAAAACACAATGACATTCACCATCACTTCATTAGAGAGCTTGTCCAACAAGAATGTTTTTTTTTTAATTTTGTAAATATGAAGATCAGCTTACAGACATTTTTATTAAAGCTCTTCCAAAGGATCGATTGGAGAAACTCAGATCACAGTTGGGAATCCTCAAACTTGACATTAAGGGGAGATTGAAGGAACTAATGCCCGAGTTTTCGACATATTTAATGTGGCTATTGGAATTTGTGCATCTTCTTAATAACTGTTTTCGGCCATTTGTTGTTTGTAAATCTCCACATATCTCCTCTTAATCTCTATGTTCTATTGGTATTGGCTCGATTGAAGCTCGGCAAAATCTATTTAAAGAGAATGTAATTTCCTCTTTAGGAGAGATTGGTTTTTAGTGAGTTTTGTTAATGAAAAGCTTTGTTACTTGTGCACTGTAACAGAGGCTGTAGTTTTGGAATTTTTGTGAGGCTATAGTTCTGGAATTTCTGTGTGTGAAAACAGAGCACACTCTGCCATTTTTTATTGTTTGGAATAAGTATTATGACAGTGTTTTCTTGAATAGATATGTGAGTTTTGTTTTAAGCTATAGCTAATAATCATTATTCAGTTTTTTATAAATTCAAACAGAGTTTTATTTTGTGAATCCGTATTTTGTGGGTGTGATTCCTCTGTGAGCACTTAAATCTTTTTTTTACACAGATTTTTCGGAATAAAGATTCTCATAAAGGTAAGAAGATTTTTAAAAGATTTTTTTTTTCTGAAAATATTATATATGGTTTCTTTGATGGGGCAAAATAGGAAGGAAAATGTGGAGCTGTTTTATTATAAAATTGAAATTGAAGAGGAATCTTTGAATTAAAATGAAAATGGGAGCTGGATTCGGAACAAACATTAAATAGCATAGCTTCTTTCTCTCGGGTTTAATCTGTTAGTGAAGAAAAGAGGAATTTTTTGAATTCAATGTGACTGGTAACTTAAAAACAGTTATAGATTCGGAAAATGGGCTTAACTCCATGCAAACTTTGTGCTTTTACAGTTGGATGAGAAAAACGAAGGCATTTATTTAGTTTTTCTTGTTATTTCCTTCACGCACATCTACAGTATCTTTAATGAAGAAGCAGGTTCTTTGAAGGAATCAATTGGGGAAATGGATGGATTGTCATACAGTTTTCAGAATATGTGGACAAGGTTCTAGTTGATGCTGGTCAATATTTCACTTTTTAATACTTTGAACTCATATTTTGCTAGTTATTAACTTTAGCTTTATTTTAGATAAAGAGTCAGTTTTAAAAAAAGTTTCCAATGTAAGGCATGAACTCGGCTCGATGATAGATAGTTTCACAGGTTGATAGAGATTATAGAAAGCTTTTGTGTTATTAACTATACAGTTACAGTCTCAAGGAAGGGTGAAAAAGCATGTTATATATATAATTTGAATATTTATTTCTAACAGCAAATTATATGTTTTTTTTTCTATTAGAAACAAAGGATCGAGGGGCAACATAATTCGACTGCAGTGCAAGAGAAAATTGCCGAAAATGAGCGAAATGAATATCGCAGACGTAAACCTTTATCCTATATACGACATTATCCTAAGATAGTATGTAATTGCGTGCATGGTACCATAAGTAAAATACAAAACTGAACATTGACCATTAAAGCGAATCTTTTCTTTGGCTAAAGCTATATACATCCTCCGGATGTGTGATGATTTCTCTGTGGCATTTCCTTCATCAGCAACAGTGATTGTCTTGTGATGCATTAGTCATTTCATAGTATCCTTTCTGGCAACACTGACCATGTATAATCTTTATTGTACAGCACAACCTCAGAAAATGACTTTGATGTTTTGTACACAATTCATGATGAGCCTTCAATTGCGTTTTCCTCGTATTGGGAGCCTTGCATCGTAAAAGCGAAGGAAGGCTTGTATGTTTCTGGCCGGCCATCAGTACAGGTCAATGTTGAAATTTAAATTAGGTGTATGAATGGTTGAATCCGTTATCTACGTTCAGTTTTTTGGATCGACTGAATGCGATTAGCACTTCAGTTTTTACCACGCCGGGCTGCATTATCTTCTAAAATAAACAGAAGAGCCGAGGAATGACTGAGTGCATGGAATCTGTTGGCTAAAACCTGCTTACGTTTTCTACCCAAAAGCGAATTCTATGGATTTCTAGGTCGTTTATGAAAGTTGACGGAGCATGATGAACAACTCAACACGAGAATATGAATGTCGCTGACGAAAGTACCAAATTAAGTTTTTGTCAATTTGGTATATGGTTTCGCATTCGAGTTGAGCAAATTGCACGGTGCATAGACTTTAGCATAGTTAAATAGACCTTTCACCACCTTATTGGATTGAACAATTGATTGTAATTTTTTGTCGACTAGCTTTAGCAAACAAGCTTAGCCAATTGCAAGGCGTGTATGCCTTAGCATTGTTGAATGGACCTTTCAAAATTTGGTTCCTAGTTTTTGTCGACTACGTACATGCTTTACGAAATTTCCGGGTGTGTAGACTTTAAATTGATTTATTATTGAATTTTGGAAATTGTGATGTCCTTCGAGTAAGATTTATACATCAACTGTTCAATCGGAAAGTTCACATATGGCAAACAATTATGAATTTATGGCATCTAGCTAACATGGTTTTCAATAATACTAGCATATAGTTTGTTGTTGGATGAGGTCTCTAAACAGAGAATGGTTAAGAAATAGTTTTTATTCTTTATTTTCTTCTAGTTAAATAAGTTCGATTGTGAGTTATCTATGACTAATTACATGTTATCACATACATTTTTCTTATCAATTGATTAACTATATGTTATTTTTTTATATTCTTTTTATTTTTTATTTCACGTTCTTCTAGTTATCCGCCATGAACTATTGGTTAGTTATCTATGACTAGCTACATGTTATCATAGAAATTCTTCATGTTATCAATTTATCAACTATATGTTGTCTTTTATATTCTTTTTCTTTTTTATCTCACATTCTTCTAGTTATGTGGCATGAACTCTTGGTTATCCAGTCATAAGCTATGAGTTATCCATGCATTGCTACCATTTATCCATTCATCTCCTAGCTACCAATTATTTTTCATATTCCTTTTTTTTTATAATTGTTTATTTTGAATTTTGAACAGCTGCCATAGAATCAATCTCGACACTACACTTGTCTCATGCTCGTAAGTAGATTAAGGGTGTGTGCAAGAAGTTGAGGGTCTCTTTTGGCACGTTTGATGCAATACAAAATTGAAAAAACAAACATCCATCAATTTGCATGAATATTTTGATACACTTACACAATGAATCTTGCCATCAGTTAAAAACAAGAAATGTAGGAAATTGAATGACCTTTCCAAATATATAATTTTTTTCTATTGAAAATGTTGTTAACTATATAAAGTTAGATATTTTTTAATGGGCACTTTTTATTTTTGGGACAAATTATAAGGTATATGTTTTTGTGGGTGCAGCGTCTGAGTGTCTAAATGATGGAATAAACTTACGAAAACCGGTATACATATAGAGAACATATAGGACTAGTGCACGACTATTTTTCCAATAATAAAAATAATATTTTTAAATTTGGTTTTAATTATCTAAGAGATCAAACCTCGAAAATGGTACGTCAATTGTGGGTGCAGCATTTGAATGTCTTAATGCAATTATTTGGAAGTGGGTTTTTTATAGCATGTAGAGGTTGGTGTTCTTTAGTGCACCATACAATTTTTTTTTAAATGGTTGAGAAACGAAAGAGATATGGACAAAACACTAACAGTGTGTTTTTTGAGTTGAGGAGTGATGACAGAAGATAAATAAGAAAAAAATAGAAAAAATTATGTATTCTTGTTAAAATTTACATATTTAGAATCTGCAAAAAAAACCATATCTGTTTCTAAAATCTCATAAAAAATGGAGGTGTGCAGCATAGTCAGACAAACCACTAAACATGAACATATTGGAAATTTGGATATAATGTTGAATTAACCATGGTTTATCATACTCCAAGACATAGGCATGCGGAATTCGAAGAAAAGTACAAAGCAGACACATAGGCATAGGAATTCCATGAAAGCATGGGTGGAGGCTCGGCCTTGTCATTTGGTGGGAATGTTTTTTTGAATTTAACCAATACGCGAGCACGATTTAGTAAAGCCAAATGCGTGCGTGATTTATAAAATCCAAACACGTGCGCGTTGTAGTTAACATCTTTTTCATCATTATCATCTACACTATCGTCAACATCATCATCATCCTCACCTTCATCATCACCTTCATCATCATCATCATCATCACCATCCTCATCCTCATCGTCACCATGATCATTGGTCATCGCTCATCCTCATCATCACCATGATCATTGGTCATCGATCATCATCACCATCCTCATCCTCATCATCACCATGATCATCGATCATCGATCACCATCACCATCCTCATCCTCATCATCACCATGATCATTGATCGTCAATCATCATCACCATCCTCATCATCAGCGTGATCATTGATCATCGATCATCATCACCAACATCGCCATGATCATCATCACCATCGTCATCATCATCATCATCTTCATCATCTTCATCACCATCAACATCATGAACATCATCAACATGATCATCATCATCACCATCAACATCATGAACATCATCATCACCAGTGTCGTCGTCATCATCATCATCATCATCAACATCATCGTCATCATCCTCATCATCCTCATCACCTTCATCATCATCATCATCTTCATCATCATCATTACCATCGACATCATGAACATCATCATCACCATCGTCGTCATCATCATCATCATCATCATCATCGCCATCATCATCGCCATCGTCACCATCCTCATCCTCCTCATCGTCATCATCATAAACATATTCATCATCACAAACATCTTCATCATCATCATAATCATCATCATCACCTACATCACCATCCTCATCCTCATCATCACCATCATCATCACCATGATCATTGATCATCGATCATCATCATCAACATCGCCACGATCATCATGTTCATCATCATCTCCATCTTCATCATCATCATCATCTTCATCATCAACATCAACATCATCATCAACATCATCATCATTGTTGTCATCATCCTCATCATCATCGTCGTCATCATTAGCCTCATCATCAGCATCACCTTCCTCATCATCATCATCATCAGCAGCATCACCTTCCTCCTCCTCCTCCTCCTCCTCCTCATCATCATCATCAACAAGATCATCATCATCACCATCAACATCATGAACATCATCATCACCATCATCGTCATCATCATCAACATCAACATCATCATCATCATCATCATCATCATCCTCATCCTCATCATCACCATGATCATTGGTCATCGATCATAAATCACCATTCTCATCCTCATCATCACCATGATCAATGACCATCGATCATCATCACCATCCTCATCCTCATCGTCACCATGATCATTGATCATCGATCGTCGTCACCATCCTCATCCTCATCTTCAGCGTCACCTTCCTCCTCCTCCTCATCATCATCATGAACATCATCGTCACCATTGTTGTCATCATGATCAACATCATCATCACCATCGTCATCATCATCATCTTCCTCCTCCTCCTCCTCCTCCTCCTCCTCATCATCACCATCAACATCATGAAAATCATCATCACCATCCTCGTCACCATCATCATCATCATCATCATCATCATCATCATCACCATCACCATCCTCATCCTCATCATCACCATGATCATTGGTCATCGATCATCATCACCATACTCATCCTCATCATCAGCATTACCTTCCTCATCATCATCATCAGCATCATGAACATCAGCATCACCATCGTCGTCATCATGATCAACATCATCATCACCATCGTGATCATCATCATCATCATCTTCATTATCCTCCTCCTCCTCCTCCTCCTCCTCCTCATCAACATGATCATCATCATCACCATCAACATCATGAACATCATCATCAACATCGTCGTTATCATCATCAACATCAACATCATCATCATCCTCATCATCATCATCATCACCATCCTCATCCTCATCATCACCATGATCATTGGTCATCGATCATCATCACCATCCTCATCCTCATCATCACCATGATCATTGGTCATCGATCATCATCACCATCCTCATCCTCATCATCACCATGATCATTGGTCATCGATTATCATCACCATCCTCATCCTCATCATCAGCATCACCTTCCTCATCATCATCATCATCATCATGAACATCATTGTCACCATCGTCATCATCATGATCAACATCATCATCACCATCATCATCATCATCTTCATCTTCATCATCCTCCTCCTCCTCCTCCTCATCATCAACATGATCATCGTCATCACCATCAACATCATGAGCATCATCATCACCATCATCATCATCATCATCAACATCATCATCATCATCATCATCATCATCACTATCCTCATCCTCATCATCACCATGATCATTGGTCATCGATCATCATCACCATCCTCATCCTCATCATCACCATGATCATTGATCATCGAACATCATCATCAACATCGCCATGATCATCATCATCATCATCATCATCATCATCAACATCAACATCATCATCCTCATTATCATCATCATCCTCCTCCTCCTCGTCATCATCTTCATCATCATCATCAACATCAACATCATGAACATCATCCAATTTAAAAAAAAAACAGGCTTTCCAAATCGCACCTCCGTTTTAGTGAACGAAATCATGTATGCGATTTTGTTCACTAAGGCGCGATTTGTCTTACTATCCTAGTTAGCATGCCTATTGCGAGTCTTGGGACTAGGCTTGGTAAGTTCGGGATTGCTTGGGATGGTTTCTTTTTTTTGGATTAAGAGTGATTGACTTCACTCCACCATTGTATCTAAAAGGTCCCTCAACATCTTACACACACCCTTAAAAAAGCATAAACAATACTCCACCCCAAATCTCAAATATACACCTATAGACATAATTATAAATTTATTACATTAATTATAAATTTATCATTCAAATGATTTTTTACAGTGTTACTATATTATGCTTAAATTTTGAAAAAAAACAAACTTTCTCATTTCAATAATGTTTACAATATTATTATTAATATTATTATACATTAATTTTTATCATTAAAATAATTCAAATTAATTTATGATTTCAATAAGGTTGTCCTAGATGTCGTCATCATCATTACTAATTTTTATCATTAAAATAATTAAAATTATTTTATTACTTATTATATTAAGTTAAATTTATTTTTTAAGTTTCATTTTTTTCAATTCTATATTTATCACATCAATTTTATAATTCAAATTAATTTTTAAATTATTTTATTACTCATTATATTAACTTAAATTTATATTTTAAGTTTGATTTTCTTAATTTTATATTTATCACATCAATTCAATTTTATAATGTATACACCAAGGTTTATTTTACCATCCTAACTTATAACCCATTTATTACATTCCTCCTCTTTCTTACCTTCCTTGTTCCTACATGTGATGATGAGTGCTATTAGTGAGCGTTATTAGCCAACACGAAAGTAAGGTATATTAGGTTGTGTAGAAGCAGTATTAGTGAGCGTTATTAGCCGAGAAGAAAGTACCGTACATTAGGAAAATTGAGGGTAAATTGATATTGCTGGCATCGTTCCAACATCATTTTAAGACTTTCTATGTGATCTTTTATAAGTCCAAATAATGTCGAGTCGTCAAAGTAGACTTCAAGAAAAAAAAAATTAAAATATTTAAATGCAGCAACTACAATTCTTGAAAAGATTACAGGTGCATTCTTGAGTCCAATGGGCATTACCGTGTATTGGTAGCATCCCCATTCCGTTGCAAAGCTAGTCTTGTATCGATCCTCTTTTGCAATTCTTATCCCATGGTAACCCTAGAATCCATCTGTAAATGAATACATTTCTTGTCCTCCAACATTCTCCAGTACTTCATCTGTGAAGGGAGTCGAAAATGGGTCATGCAAAGAAGCATCATTTAATTTCGTGAGGTCAACACAAATTATCACTTCCCCTAAAGTCTTATTGTCTTGTACTATGATTGGGCGGATCCATTCTCGTTCTTCAACTAGTTTTATTACACCTGCCTCTAGCATTCGATTAAGTTCAGCTTTAAATTTTTCTTTGTAACACGGGTTTAATCTGTAGGGTCGTTGTTTGACCGGTTTGGCATCGGGCCTCGAGGGTATCTTCATTTCGCCAAGGTCCCCAACTATGCATTTGATTTAAAAAAACTTTGTAGGGAATAGATCATGAAATTCATGTAGTAAATGGGTGATCTTTCCCACAGTCTTTTAGTCCCAGTAATATCCAATATTAGAAAATTTTGGGTTTTCAACTGACCCAATATTTACTTTCTTAATCTTGAGTGGTTTTAAATACTAGTCAATGGAGATAGCAACTCCTTCCACTATATGTATGCCTTCTGACTCGGGTGTATTTATCTCAAGTGGGTCATCATCATCTGGTTCTCCCATGATTGTGCCGAAAGGCACTCTAAAGCCCAGTATGAGGGATATCTTATAACATTTGTCGATATAACGTTTGTTACTAACAAAATAATAAAAAATAAAAATTTTAATTATCCGCCAAAATAAATGTTGGTCACAAAAACAACCTAATATGGGGGAGATGTTGTAATGTTCATACCTAACAAAACAATAAAAAATTAAAAATTAAATTATCCGCAAAAAAAATGTGGGTCAGAAAAAAAAAAACACAATATGTGGGAGATGTTCTAATGTTCCTACCTAAATTATCCACAAAAAAATATTGGCCTTGCAGATTGTGTTAAAACCATATGCAAGGTCTCCTAAACAACCCATGGTTTTAGTGTACATGGTTTAGGAGGGCCTTGCAAATGGTTTTAAAACAATGTGCAAGGCCTCCTAAACAACCCATAGTTTTATTATACATGATTTAGGAGGGACTTGGAAATGGTTTTAAGACTGTGCAAGGCCTCCTAAACAACCCATGGTTTAAAACCATGCATGGGGGAGATGTTGTAATATTCGTTTCTAACAAAATAAAAAATAATAATAAATATTATATCTCAATCATAAATAATATTAAATATTAATAGTAAACATATTATATGTCGACCTTAAATAAAAATATGTGCCTTTTGGTTTGAATCAAATCATTGGTTATATATAGGACACACAAAATATGATAGCTCCTTGAGTGAAATAACTAAGAAGAGGTTTGTACCTAGAGAGATTTGATCCCTCTCAGCGCTTGATAGAGCCTAGGATTTGGATCTACGCTTGTATTATGACAGTCCATCCAATTGTGTATAATCATGTTGCATTCATGAAAATTTGTGTCTTGGACCGAGATTTCTTTGAAGATCTTTTCCTTTATCACCTATAATGCAACATCGACTGTCGGATGTTCACTTGTGAACTCAAATGTCTGGGTGAAGCTTATAGCTAAGATTTCCCATTGAACAGTTCCTCATCACAGCTCTAGTGATGTGTACCAACTTCTTGGTACTATTTCCAAAGTGTGGATAAATCAATGAACCCATTCTTGTGGTGAATATTCTTTCCAATTCCTGTGACAGTGCTCAATATGTTTGACAGGATCTACGAGTTCTATATATTTTTTATCAGGGCAATTAATTTCTTCCCCAAATCTGATCTCCATTAATCTTCTACACTATGGCCATTCATTGATAGAATGTTTGTGTGTACCCCACCATCTATCAGGTGCAACTTTCAACATGTAGTCCAAAGCGGACAATCGATGTGATTCTGTGACGTTTTCTTCAAATTCTACCAAGAAATATGCAAGGTTAGGTAATCCTTGATATGTAGGCACTGTTAGTTTTTCAACATTTAAGCTAGCATTATGATAAGATCTTTTCACTGAGAGAATAACAAGCACAACAATCACATAATCACATCACAAGAGACAAGAGA
>LPNX011198461.1:129126-147879 GCA_001517045.1 Pseudotsuga menziesii
CAATATATGAAATATATAGAAGAATACATTCTGAAGTTACATATACATCAACAGGCACCAAACTTGCTTTGACTCCTACCCTTTGGACAACTCTTTTTATTCTTGCACATCTTCGCATGGAGACTTCATGTAGCCTATTCTGCCAATTTCCTTGGCATTGCCTGAGTTAGATGTACATGAAATTATAGTCCTCCAACTTAGTTTTCCGTCAGTTGTTGGGTTTATATAATATTCTTTCAAAGACATGATATTATACAACTGATCTAGATAATTGTCTTTCCCTTCACTATGCACATGCTTGACATATCTCTGTCCTTCAAGCGGATCAATTGGCACAACCACTCTTATTTCAGAATCTTCGAATGATAAGATCATTTTCTTGAAGTTTATACTCGTTTGGTTGTCTATTTCCCAATCAATTCTTAGGAGTGCATGATATGGCTTTTTGTCATCAACAATTTCAATACCTTCGAACTCGACATATGTTATTAAGCCTTAGACTTTTAGAGGCACTTGCGTTAATCTACCAATTGGTAGAACCTTCAACTGGTTCACAATCCTTAGTTGAATGGGAGACCAGTTGAGTTGTGACTTATTCATGCTCTCCCATGTTTGTCTTGTCAATATGTTTACATCTGAGTCCAAATATAATATGATATAATCCATATATAGTAACAATAGGCAAGCCAAACTAAATTAGGGACTTGCCCAGGGTAGTTTCTAGAAAGGGCCACAACCTTCAGTGGGTTAACATTCCATTAGCTAGGCTGGATAAAATAAATGTGAACTAGCAGACAACCTTACTAAATTTATAGTTGTTGGCAAGTTTTATAAAAGTAATATATACAAAAGTTTTATTATCTAGTTTTTATTTTTTATTCATTGTTTTGTGTTATATATATATAAAATTTTGTTGCCTATTATATACAAGTGCCATAGATTTATATATCTGAAATCTTCCTAATGAATATTCACCGGCTGCCCTTCAATTGTATTTACTAAATATAGAAAAAGCATTGCTGATGCTGATACTGGATACCATTATTTGTTACTACTTTTTCTTTTTATAAATTACAAGTTCTTACACTTGTCATAGTTCACATTGCGTTTCATTTATGAGATTCTTACGAGTTTAATAAGATGTTTTATTATCTATTAAGCATGTTACCCCCTTCCCAAATGCACGGCTTTTTGATATTCTTTGTCTAGCAGTACAGGTGTAGAATTTTTCTTATGGATTTTATTTCACAAAGCAAAAACGATTTAGTCCAACCTCACAATACAGTCGTACAACATTGAGTTTATCTCTTTCGTTAATAAGCATCTTCCATCATCTGGACTCCGTCATGTATTTTTTTGAACTATCATTCGTATGATAATATTGAGGATTGATTGTTATTTGAGTACAAATAAATGATCTAAAAACGATCTAAATAAATGCATCCATGCTGTCATATAGAAATTATCTAAAAATCCAATCTTAATAAATAATAACTTAACATTGAAAACCTCGATGAATTTCCTCGGTCCAACCCAAAAACAAGGATGTGATAGATTTAAAACAATAACTTATAAGGGTTTTCTTTATTCAGTAGCATATTAAAATCTGTCCTGGCTTTAAGTTGTCCTTCTATAAGTGATTATGAACACTGGTTGGCTCAAATTCAAGGGATTTGTGGTACACGGTTAGCCATGATTGCCATATCATACAATGTCCAATTTATTATTATCCTGTAGTTTTGGAGTTACAAGATCAATGATTAGAGCAATAAAAAACATGGTTACTCCTCTATGAAAGTTCATTGTTAGACACTATAAACAGTGCTTGATTATGACAAGGTATCTTTTATTACAAGAGCTATATTTACATCACAACGAGTACAATCATTTGGCAACTGTAAAACTCAATTATGCTTTAACTGTATCTCACATCACAAGACAGTGATCGAGGTCGACATAATCAATTTTATATAGTTCTGGTGTAAGAACTCTCAATTGCTGGTCCAGAGTATAACCATTATATCTAATCCGAAATGTGGTTTACAAGGAGCGGAATCTCGATCTCGTAGCTGCTAACAAAGGTATGGATTAGTACCTGACTATTTATATAGGTGATAAGGCTAACTAGTGCATAAAACTTTTTCTTTACTTGGTAAACTTGATTGATTGGTTGATTCTAGCGGAGTGGATGGAGGGTCGCCATAAACCGAACGAAACCCCGTTCCAGGTGAAGTTTGTTCTGGGTGCTTAAGGCAGCAGCTAAGCCTATTGGAGATCGAGCAGATTCATCGATGGCAGATCGAGTTCCAGTTGCTTACCTTGTTGGTTTTTTAACACCCGTAGAGATGCTAAAGCAAGAAATGGCATGACAACCATGAAATCTACACTACCAGCAACAGTCGTGATAGCCACAGTCTCTAAGGTTACATCCAGATAGGAAAATAGATGGATGGACTCTAGAATTTGGTCTGACTCTGAATGCACGCTAACCCTAACTATAAACCATAAAATAATAAAAGAGAAGAATGGAGTCGTGACATGAATATCTTTGAGTTGATCGTGTTGTAGATTAAATCCCATCTGGTTCCCAAGACATTACGCTGAGTTTGTCCTAGAGTTTCATGTGGTGGCCATTTTCCCCGCAGGTTGACTGACATTACATATTTTATTGCCCATCATTCAGGAACCCTTATAGTTGTTACCATCAAGAGCGAGCTGAAGATCCAGACCCATGTATAACAGCGAAGCCTAAAGCTAGTGAGTGAGATCCAATTCGTGAATGATATAAATACTCGGATGTTCAGGATAGATATTCTGGTGCTCATGATGCTTATTCTCATGAGAAATATTTTTACATTCTCAATATAGATTCATATGGATAAACAGATCAAGGTGTAATTAGCGGTAGGATACCCACAATCTTGTAACTGCTGGCAGGAAATTCGCCAAAAGAAGCAGAGATCATGGGCATAGGAACTACTTGTTATCACCACTTATGGTTCGTGGCTCATTCTCCATTAAAATGACATATTAGTAGCAATCAAAGCCACCACGGAGAGGGTGAGTTGACCTCCTCATTAAGCTAGGATATGTAACCCCGTAAATGCTCGCAGGAAATTCACCAATCCATTCGCCTCATTGAATGAGTTATTGAAGTTGACTAAAAATAGAACTGGATGTTAGGTATCTACTCAATTTCCAATTAATAAAATGGAACAGAAAGGGTCCTTGGAGCAAATTTTGGCAAGAATATAGGCACTAAACCTTCTATTATGCACATGATTGTTTCACTGTTTATCATTTAGCATGTTTCAGGCTTCAGATCTATTTTAATCACAGGCATAGCGACCCAGAAAATCTCTCATTTGTGGACCAGTCAATTGTTATATTAAAAAATTATGTTTAAAGGTTTCGTATGGAGGACTCTTTGCAGGTTTCGTATGGGGGATTTTTTGCACGTTGTGTATCACAGACTACTTGCGCAAATGGAAAGATGGGCCGTTTGTTTTATTTTAGATTTTGTTTTATATATTATTTTTTAATTTTTACTTTTACATTAATGTTTATTTCTTAATATTGTAGATGGGGCGACAAGAAACTATTTCAAATGTTTTGACACATGTATATATTTTATAAGTTTTTATTTTTACTGTATATATCTATTTTGTTAATGATTTTTCTAATGTTTAATTGTTTTACACGTTTTGGAGTGGACTTGTTTATTATTATGTGTATTTTTATTCTTATGCATTTTTTTTTATTCAATGTTTGTTTTGACCTAAACAAAAACAATTACTTTAAGTTTGGGTTTTAAAAGTTTTTTTATATAATATTATTATTTAATTTGTATGTGTGTAGGTCTGAAAATAAAACTAAAACTAAAACCTAACTACTTTACTTTAATTGGAAATTAAAGATCATTTACATAAAATGAAATTTCCAATGTAACCATCTATTTAAAAGAAGTAAACCAATATTATCTTTTAATTTTGAAAAATTAAACCTAGAATATAGAATAATATAAAAAATTAAATGTTGAAAATATGAATTAATAAAATAAAAGTGAAAACAACGTTGATCTAGCCTAATACTTACTTGGAACCATTGTTCAATGAAGCTTTCGTTTGTATGATGATCACCCAAGATCCCTTCTTCATCCTCTTCAATCTCCACTTCGAACATGTGTTCTTCATCTGAAGCGCATGATTCTTCAAATGCCAATTCCTTATTTTTTTTATCAGAAGGAGTAATTACATCTTTGGCTGCTATCAAGATCTCCTCTTCTTGAGAAGAGGAGATCTTGGCTTTTGTGAGGATCTGAGTTAGCTTCTCTAAGCTTATGCTCATCATAAAATCATTTTACTGGAATCAAATCAAGTACTAGAAAGCAAACGAGTACACGACAAACAGAAAAACAGTAGCACAAAACTTAGTGCAAAAATAGAAATAAAAAGGTGCACAAAAATCTATACAAAACAAAGAATGAACAGATACAAAGTTAGAAGCAAATTAATATGAAATAAAGGCGCCCAAAAATGAAAGCAATCCAAATTGAAAAGGGAAAATTTGCATGAAAACAAACTCGTGCACAAAAATAAAATACTTTGCAGAAAATTAAACACAGTTGTGAAAACAAAGGAATATCAAGGATTTGGGGCACCCCACTATAGTGGATGTGCGGGTTCTTACCTCTTGTCTTATCGTTCTCTCCTCCCCCTTGATGTGTAATGTAACAGTAATCTATCTATCTATCTAAACTCTGATCCCTTTTAGCACCTCCCCGCCAACGGCACCAAAATGTTGGGAAACAACATTAAACAAGTTATAATATGTATCGAACAATTTAATTGTCAACCTGGAGAGAGCGTAAACTTGTGAGGTACAAAAAAAATATATGCAGGGGAAGAGTATTGCTAACTTAATATAATATGACTGAAATTAACATGGGACTGAAATTGAATTAAACTTGCAAAAGCAAGAAATTACATGGAAATAAATCTAATTGCAGAAAACATGAAATTGCATAAAATAAACTGATATAAAGCAATCGACACTAACTTGTGAGCTCACATAAAATGAATACTATCAATTCATAAGCAAGACATAATTGAAAATCTATATTAACAATTTATAGGGAAGAAACTCAAACTAACATAAGAGAGTCAAAGGATGTGCATTAAGCATCATCTCTGTTACATAATAGTCAAGAATATATTCTATGACTAACTCTGAACTATTCTCTACTCCCAAACCACTAGAGAGGCCTCTCACCAAAATGAGGAGAAAGCTCTCCTATTTATACATGAATTCAAGATAACTAATCATAATTAGAGATCCACTATTCTCTCAACTTATCCCTCAAAATACTCAACAAATCTACAAATTATCCCTTCAAATCCTCCATGTTATCTTGGATAATATTTTCCATCTCCACATTTCCATGATCTTCTCCTTGAAATTATCCCACATCTTGAGGATGAAATTCGAATTTGAGGCTACGTGGTTACTTTTGAGCTTGTTAAAGTCTTCAAATACACCTGTAAGCATAACCAAACTCATCCAAATTTAAAGTATAATGAAAATATATTAATTTTCTTAATATTTAACCAAAAATTCACTCAAAATACTTCAAAAATAAATTATTTGGAAAATAGTGATATAAACCCATATTTATTATGAAAGTGGTGAATATTAAAGGTTTTATGGAAGAACAAGATAGGAATAAGGGGGAAAATGGTAATAAAAGGTGAATAAAATGTGGTCTTTTTGCGGCTCAACAGTCCTCCGACTCAGTTTTCCAACAGTTGTTGGGTTTATATAATATTCGTTCGAAGACATGATATTATACAAATGATCTAGATAATTGTCTTTCCCTTCACTATGCGCATGCTTGACATATCTTTGTCCTTCGAGCAGATCAATTGGCGCAACCACTCTTATTTCAGAATCTTCGAATGATAAGATCATTTTCTTAAAGTTTATACTCGTTTGGTTTTCTATTTCCCAATAAATTCTTAGGAGTGCATGATATGGGTTTTTTTCATCGACAATGTCAATACCTTCAAATTCGACATATTTGATTAAGCCTTAGACTTTTATAGGAACTTGCATTAGTCTACCAATTGGTAGAACCTTCAACTGGTTCACAAGCCTTAGTTGAATGGGAGACCAGTTGAGTTGTGACTTATTCATGCTCTCCCATTTTTGTCTTGTCAATATGTTGACATCTGAGTCCGAATCTAATATAATATAATCCATATCATAATCTCCTATCTGCACAGTCATTCATAGTTATAAGCTTGTCTTCAGTTTTTTCCCAATATGATTAAATCATTTTTTAGGTCATAGGTCTTCTAGGGTTTCTTCTATTAGTGCTGTCAGTTCTACGACATCATATTTATCATTGATTAGAGATAAAGAACTTTTGAAAAATTATTTAAGCTTACTAACATTTTTCATTGGCGGCTTCATGATTAGTTGTTCAAATCATTCAGGCATGGTCTTAACTTGTCTTGATGTTGAGGGTTGATTTCCATCAACAAATTCTAGTCACACCTCTAAGAAGACTTCTTTCTCCTATTGGATGTCTAGCAGAGATTTCTTTTATGTCGTGAGTCGCACGTACGACTGTCCTCACTGTATATTTTGGTTTTCTCTTATCGCCATACCTCCTCTCATAACTACAACAATGTGAGGTTCTCTTGGCTCAACAAAAATCATCTGAATATTCTTATTGGGATTCAT
The DNA here is from genome assembly GCA_001517045.1 of Pseudotsuga menziesii. Lineage (NCBI taxonomy): Eukaryota > Viridiplantae > Streptophyta > Pinopsida > Pinales > Pinaceae > Pseudotsuga > Pseudotsuga menziesii. The sequence continues at coordinate 135,871 of LPNX011198461.1, forward strand.
ATTCATATTCTGCACCAGGTTGGGGTTTACGACACTTTTATTCTACCATTTCACAATGAATTGTGGAAACTGTTTGATAGTGTGATCAAATGCTTTAGAATATGTACAAATTTTCGTAGGACTTTGAAAATATTAGGAAACTTGTCCTGGATACCCACAATTATAACATATGACTTGGCCTCTGCCTCAACTAAATCCTCCTCCTTATTGTTGTCATCAACTTCTAAATTTTCCACCCCCCCTTTGTGGAGGGTATTGCCGTTGTTGAGGATATTGATTCTGCTGGTATTATGGTTGAGCATATTGGGGTTGTTGATATTGCGCAGGATGATACTGAGGGTGCACTCATCCAGCTTGAATCTACTCATCATTTTTCATTAAGTAGGTATCCATCGTGTTTTCTTGTAGTAACTGAAATGCTATGTAGTCTTTTTCATCATGATCTACTGATCTACAAAATTTACAATACAAACTAGCTGGTGTGCTTAAAATATTATGCAAGTACATAAATTCTTTGGACTTGTGGCCCCTAGTCTGGAATATTCTACAACAATCCATTCCTTGGGTGTTTAACGGGTTCAACACACCTGCTGTGACATAGTTCATGAGCGTTAGGAAATTTCCTTTATGGTGTCCATCTGTTCTGCATCTTGTACACCATATTTCTTCTTGAACTTCCTTCCCTCTTTTAATGTCCTGGACCTGCACTGTACGATTGGACAACTATGACTGAATTTGCATCATTATAGAGCCAGTATCTCCAACAGGAGAGACTCCTAATTTCATTTCTATTTCGAGATCCTCTATCTGTGACACAATTTTATGTTGCATCAATGGGATTCATATATGTGGTAACAAGGCGGCAATAAACCATTCCTTGTGTTGCATAAGCGACATTTGGAAACTCACTTTCGTCATCAATGTCTTAAATCCTTGGTCAAATTCCCAAACATATTATGTTGTTAACTGCTTGATCTCTTTGATTTCGTTGATGCAATGTGATTCATATTTTTCCTTTCTAGACTTATCTATCAAACCAACTCGAATCTCATTGTGTTTTTTCAAAACAACTCCTGTTGGTACTATGGATAATTTCATATACCAGTGAAGCGCACCACCTCGGAGAGTCATGATCATTTTTTATTTCTTGATATTCTCATAATGGATCTGCCGCACAATCCAGACAGCTTCACAAAGGAACAAATGTTGTTCTGGGTATTCCAACCCATTTGCTTGAATATTGGCAGCTTAATGCCATCGCCTGCCATTGTATTTGCTGCTGTTACAACCAATTCTTTTTGGCTAGTCAGACTTCCTTGTCTGCTATTTTTAGTGTTAGCACTACTCGTATTTAAATAATTACTTGGAGATAAGTCTCTCAATCTTACCTCTGGAAAATTATTCGGTGTTGTAGGCGAGTTGTAAGCATGTTCTTTTTTTGGAGATTCAGTCGACTCTTCTGATCCTTCATCTCATTTAGAGATCATATGATATTCTTCTTCTTTGTGACAAGACCCTTCATCCAAGTATGACCCATGCTCGTAGACTTATTCTTCTCAGTCTGTGTTGCAACTCCCTCTTCCTAACTGAGTTTGTGTTCACTTGCGGGACCTAAATCTTCTTCCACTTCTTAAAAAGTTTGTCTCTTGTTCAGTTCCACTATATCCTAGGAAAATATCACTGTAGGGTTCTCCTGATACATAGACACTCTTTTCTATATAGTCTTATTACATTCATAGAATGCCTTTTTCACATACAAGCATTTTTATCTATGTCTTTAGAGATAACATGTATTTGTTGTGTGATCCTTGAATTTTTTTTTGCTTTGCCTCATTGTGTGAAGTTATACTGTCAACAGCAAATTCAGTAATGTATCCCTCTAATATACTATCTACCCAAAAATATATAGCCCTTGACATAGGGTTTTCTACTCTTTTAAGTCGCTCAATCAATTGAGGACTCCACTCTCTCGGTTCTCCACCTTTGAAATTTCTTTGTTGGGTTGCCAACTTAGACAACCATTCATGCAACACAATTGGAAATTGAGAAAATAAAATCTTTTGAATGTCTAAATAAATGTACCGACCCAACCACTCTATTGGGTTCCACCGAGATCTTTCACTTTCTTTTCATTCAAACTCTAACTCTTTGGATTCCACCCAATATTGGATCTCCAGTTTTGTGGGTTGCCACAACATATCCCTCACCAAAATGATTCAAGGTCCCAACAACTAAACCATTTGTTCACTTTATTGTCTCTCATTGTCCCTCTCTCCAGGGATCCAGACCCAGGTTCAGTCCCTTCTGATAGGCATAACAAAGCCTAAAATATCGGTCCGATAGAGCAGAGCTCAGCCACCATCACCTGCAATGCAGTTTTCATCTCCCTCGAGATATCTCTCTTGATGGGTAACTACTAGAACCACGTTTCTGCAGTTGCGTGGGAGGGTTTTTCAGTGCCTTAGCTCTGTGCCAAGGCTCGCAATGAAGTACGAGGGTGTATTACTTGTATTTAATATGCTTAGAAACTAAGATATCATCCAACCCTTCTTTATGCAACTTAAGTAATTACACTGTAGGCATGTAGAATATTCATATCCAGTAATACAATGTGGCCAACATACATCTATTTATTTGTAAAAAAATCTATAGTCATACATTCACTACAACAATCACACATATATCTAAACTACTTTCAGCATTCACACATTTACACAGAATATAACGTGGAAACCCATTTGGGCAAAAATCACGAGGTGCTCTTCATCTGACATGAGGAAATCGATGCACCTTTCGTCTGTGCACTAAGCTGCAAACTCTACCCAAGATATTCTTCTCAGACTTTACAGACTCTTCCTCCCTCTCATGATCTTTGATCTTCTCTCTTTTCTTCTTTTACTCTACTTCTACTAGTGATCCGCACACAACCTGGATCGACTCAACCTTCCCTACTCATCTATGCACTTAGCTGCATATCCTTTACTCTAATGCACTCAGTGAAACAGAGCCATTAACCAAAAACATCTACTGATTTTAGCTCAGGAGTCCTACTAATAGTCTATCTAAGAATCTAACCCACATGCAGCTTGTGTTCCTTCCTTTATAGCCCTATTACACACTCAATACAGGTCCCATACATGCTTGATACATAATCAATACCAACTTGATATAGTCTCTATAAAGACTCATTACAGACTCATTTTCAGTCGTTATATCATCTGACTTACTATATCCATCCAACAGTTTTTCTTTCCTATTCTAGCAACACATAACGGGAGGCACTATCAACCTAAATTACAAATATTCCTTCACACTTATGGTTTCCTCCAGCTCCACTCGAGCTTGTACCTAGGATCGTTAAGGCCTGTCACTTTCTTAGCATTCTGCCTTATTCTCATTTTTCGGTTTTTATGCTATTTGCATGCTTGCTTCTGCTGATATTCTATCATATTATCTCATGTTTCCTTTTATCCTTTAGTCGTGGCTTACTTGTTTGGCGCATCTTCCTCTTCCAATGCCTTCTCATCTTCTTCTTATTCTCTTTTACTTCCTCTGTCCTAACATCTTTCCCTATCTGCTTTATGTTGCTTCCTCAGTCATAGCTCCTTCCTTTTCTCCTTTATGTTCTTCTCCAAACTTGGGTAGAATTCTGCATGAATTCTTCCTTACTATCCCCAAGCCAAACATGATGAAACTCCCTTTAAGGTACAAATTAACTTTGATATTCCTTTATTCGAAGGCCATATCAATTTTGACGCCCTAGATAATTGGTTGAATGTTCTAGAAGGGTAGTTCTCTATCCACATTTTTTTTGACAGGGAAAAGATCACCTTTGTGCTCCTCAAGGCTATCCCCCATGTCAAAAATTGGTGGGAAACTTATTCAGAGAAAAACTCATGAGACGAGTCTAGAATCTTTGAGACAAATCCCAGTTGGGCCTCTTTCATAGATGATGTCAATGAACAGTATTACCCTGTGGGAAACTATGATGACCAATACACAAAATATACCATTTTGCCTCAAGAGAGGGACCAGATGGTGTCGGAGTACACCAAAAACTTTCATACCTTGCATATAGAGATGGGTATATGGGACTCTGAGCGACACCTAATACTAAAATATCATAGCGGCCTCCATCCCTACATCCGAACTGATATGGAATTCCTTGACATCTCTTCACTTGGATCTGCCTATCGGTATTTTGGAAAAATATAAGAAAATTTTCGGCAAAAGAACAAGCGAGACTTTGGATCTGTGAATCCACCGTAGAAGCAAGGCAAGGGAAAACCTATCCCACTAAGAAAAAGACAATGATAGAACGACTAGTCCCTGCCACAAGAAAAGAAGGTGAATGGAAAGACTAAGAAGGCCATCGAAAAGTAGTGCAAATTCCATAAAGTCCCCTGGCGCAACACTGATGAATGTCGCTCAAAGCAGTCACTAGTGGCCTCAATCAAATATTCAGAATGAGATCTTGATTCTGATTCAAAACCCAATGACAATGCCATAGACAATAGGAAGCATATCATTGATGCAGAACCTAGTGTCATTGTTGCTACCAGATAGATTCAACCAGAGGAACCTGAAGAGTTAAAGGAAGAGGAACGTCTCTTCCACTCATAGATGTGGGTGAAGGGAATGCCACTACATTTTTTTGTTGACAACGACATCCAAAAGAACCTTATCTCAGTAGAAGTGAGCAAGCGATTGGAGCTTCTGACAACACCAGACCTGCAACCCTACAACATCAGTTGGTTGATCCAAGGATGAAGTATTTACATTACTCAACAATGCCGCCTACTATATGGCATCAAGCCTTTCAAATACGAGGTCTATGATGTGATGTGGACCCAATTGAAGTTTATGATGTTATTTTAGGACATTTGTATATGTGGAAGTGTCATATTGTATATGGTTCACGACTTCCAAGTGTCATTGTCACTTTGGAAGGACAACTCTATTAGATTCCAGAGTCAGTTGTGCATGCCACAATCTCAGAGGGTAGGAAGATAAGCTCCCACACCATGAAATTGTCAATATTCACAATTTCCTCTAAAGGACAACATCAAATCATAGAGATCTCCACATCCTCTGCACAGGTTGTATCTACTCAGCAGAAACAAGAAGAACACAAAGTCGGTGTTTCCTCATCTACTCGAGTACCTCTACGATGCGAGGCCACAGATTCAAGGTGCTTCTCCAGGAAGAAATCATCCATATTAGTTCATAGAAAGGATAACATGAAAACCAGAATTGATGAACAACTCCAACGCAACCATCAATAACAATTACAACCATCTCGGGATGTCAAAGAAAGTCAACCTCTTCAGTTAAGTAAATGTCGCACTAAGAGATCATCTCAACACACAATTCGAGATATGATACAATGGAGACCATTGCTTCCTAAGGGGGAGGATTGATCTAGATTGATATCGGTGGCCACCCACCTATTCCACTAGCTCAAAACAATTGTCCATTGTGGTAGTTTCCTAGTTATTTTTCTACGATTTTTTCGGTCCAAAAATTCTAGGGCCATTTTAAGGCGATAAACGATGGGTTTTGGTGATTCGAGGGGCTAATTGGTTCTCAATGACATTCATTTTTCCCGAGTTAAAATATGGAAATGTCGGATATACCTTTCCAACAGGTTATCGAGCACCCAAGTCGAAGATTGTATGCAAAAGTTATGACCCCCAGAAATTGACTGTTCAACAAATCAGCTTGGGGCCACAAACTTTATGATGGTTCATCTTCTAGGGTTATGTTTTAGACTTTTGGGGTTATCTCTCTCATGTTTATAAATACTTTGGAGTCATTTTGTATTCATCTTGGTACAAATGAGCATATAAGCCACATCTCTTCTCAGAGATAGCTACCATCATTCTAGTTGTTGTATTTATAGTCTTTTCTATTTCCTTCATTTAATAGATTGTGTTTATTGTATCTCTATTTTCATTGCAATATCTATGTGTTAATGATGCTATTTTCTGTTCTTTTATTTCGTTGTCCCATATGTCCATATCACTAAACCATAAACATAATATATGTCTTAAACTATTCATAAATACTCATTAGACAAAATTTCAACTCAAATTGGGCCTCATAAGGAAAATTTAAAAAATAATAGTTAAAATAATAAAATAATATTTATTAATTTTGGAGAAAGAAAACAAAAAAACTATTTTTTTGTTTGTATTTTTTACATATCTCCTTGTGTTTTTACTCAAATTTTGATCGAGAGAGCTCATTGGATGCAGAATTAAATTCGGTATCCAACGAGTATCCACTCGGCATACTTTTGACGGAATCCGCTACCCCAAAAACAAGAAATACCTGAAAAAACGTGATGATGATGTGTTCCAGAAAATCTACGGAGAACATGATGGGTTTGTAACATGTTCCAGAAAATCTACCGAGAACATGATGTGTTTGCTATTGATGCTTTGTCTCTCGCTTGAATTGGAAGTGTTTAGTGTTCATAAAAACTCGACATTCTTGGGTAGTCTTCAAATGAATATACATAAAAACAACTTTCCCACTACTCCTAATATGAAGCTTAGATTATTAGACTTCAAGTTCATCAAATGTCAAGTATTTTCCAAATTTTAATGAGCAAGTGCATTTTTTTTTCGAAAAACAACTAAAACGCGCTCACTAAACAATAATATGCTCATTTCAAGACCACTATAAGAATCCATCATAAATGTGGTAGAAGTATTTAACTAAGAAGTTGTTGATTTTGGAAGATTGTTGGCCCTTGACGCATTACGTATGATGTCAATCTTTCCTAGTCATTCACCTCGGACACCTATATACTTGAATACATAATATTTGGACAATTGATCCTCCATAAAGCATGAAAAATACATGGAACATAAGGATATTCACAATCAACCATTGTTTGAAAGATAATTAAATAATTGAACATTGCCATATCAAACTTTATCTGGAGTCCCTATTTTTGTTCTCAAAATGTTAAACATTGAACCAAGTTAATATTGCGGATAGTTTGTTGAGATCGTTCCAAAAAGGGAGAAGTATAAAGAGTTACTTTTCTTTGTCTTCTAAGAAGTTTGGAAAGATTAGAAATAGATGTTTATTTCAGGAGGTTAATCTTTTTGTGCATTTCACTGTGTCTAAGAATTATGTGAATGAAGGAAGAAAGATTCTCACAAAGGTAAGTTTTTTTTTTTTTTCTAAAAATATTATATATGATTTCTTTGATGGAACAAAATAGGAAGGAAGATGTGGAGCTACTATCATTATAAAATTGAAATTGAAGAGGAATCTTTGAATTAAAATGAAAATAGAAGCTAGTTTCAGAACAAACACTTTAGCATAGCTTCTTTCTCCATGGGGTTTACTCTGTTTATGAAGAAAAGAGGATTTTTTTAGTTCAATGTGACCAGTGACTCAAAAGCAGTTATAGGTCCTAAGAAAATGGGTTTAAGTCAATGCAAACTTTATGCTTCTACAGTTGGATGTGGAGAACAAGGACACTTATTTAGTTTTTTCTAGTTATTCCCTGAAAATGGGTTTAACTCAATGCAAACTTTATGCTTCTATTGAATGAGGAGAACAAGGACACATATTTAGTTTTCTCTAGTTATTCCTTTCAAGCACACTGTACAGTCTCTTTAATGAAAAAACAGATTCTTTGAAGGAATCCATTAGGGAAATGGATGGAGAGTCATACGATTTTTTCAGAATATGTGGGCACAGTTCTAGTTGATGCTCGTCAAATACTTCACTTTTTAATAGTTTGAACTCATGTTTTGCCAATTAACTAGTAGCATTTCTAGATAAAGAGTGAGTTTTAACAAAGTTTCTGTAAGGCATGAACTTGAACTTGGCTCGATGATAGATAGTCTCACAGGTTGATAGAGATTATAGAAAGCTTTTGTGTTATTTAACCCTTTATAGTATGGATGAACCGTTTATATACTATAATAGTATATATACATACCATACATTTTTCACCCTTCCTTGAGACTGTAACTGTATATAAACCGTTCATCATACTATAAAGAGTATATATATAACTTTAAATATTCCTTTTTTCATAATTTAAAAAAAAATAAAGCAGCAACAGGTTAACTGATTCCAAACATTTAAGTCGACAGCATTGCAAGAGAAAATTGCCCTAGATAGTATGTAATTGTGTGCATGGTACCATAAGTAAAATACAAAACCGAACATTGACCATTAAAACGAATCTTTTCTTTGGCTAAAGTTATATACATCGTCCAGATATGTGATTTCTCTGTCGCATTTCACTCATCAGCAACAGTGATTGTCTTGTGATGCATTAGTCATTTCATAGTATCCTTTCTGGCAACACTGACCATGTTTAAGTTTTATTGTACAGCACAGCCTCAGAAAATGACTTCGATGTTTTCTAGATAATTCGTCTCAATGTTATACAATTCTGTTCTTTCGAAAACCAAGCCTTGCATCGTAAAAACGAAATCTTGTATCTTTCTGGCCGGCCATCAGTACAGGTCAATGTTGAAATTAAAATTAGGTGTATGAATGGTTGAAGCCGTCATCTACGTTCAGTTTTCTGGATCGACTGAATGCGATTAGCATTTCAGTTTATACAATGCCAAGATGCATTATCTTGTAAAATAAACAGCCAAGGAATGACTGAGTTTATGGAATCTGTTGGCTAAAACCTGATTGTGCTTATGTTTTCTACTCAAAAGCGAAGTCTATGGAATTCTAGGTCGTTAAACGGAGCACTGCGTGGAAGAAGAAAACTTATTATGAAAGTTGACTGACCATCGATGTACAAATTAACACGACAAGATGAATGTTGATAGACCAAAGTACAAGAATTACAGTCAAATTGATGTTTTATGCGGCATCTATTTAAAGTTGCTCCAAATTAAATGGAGCTTTCACCACCTTCGTACACTGCTCAACTGGGTGTAAGTTTTTGTCGATTTGGTAATATGGTTTCGCCGTCGAGTTGAGCAAATTGCACGGTGCATAGACTTTAGCATAGTTAAATAGACCTTTCATCACCTTATTGGATTGAACAATTGATTGTAATTTTTTGGCGACTAAATTTTGCAAACAAGCTTAGCGAATTGCAAGGCGTGTATGCCTTAGCATTGTTGAATGGGCCTTTCACAATATGGTTGCCAGTTTTTGTCGACTAGGTACATGCTTCACGAAATTTCCCGGTGTGTAGACTTTAAATTGATTTATTATTGAATTTTGGAAATTGTTATGTCCTTCGAGTAATATTTATATATCAACCTGTTCAATCGGAAAGTTTACATATTGGAAACAATTATGAATTTATGACATCAAGTTAACATGGTTTTCAATAACGTTATAAATTTATTACATTAATTATTGTTAGAATATAATCCGTTAGGGATTATTGTAAATAAATAACAAATAGGAATATGAATAGATGCATAGGAAGATGAAACGGCTGGTTCTCAACCGCCACATTGTAATATATAAATATTTGCATTTGGCTATGTAATACAATTGAATCGGGAGTTATTACCAACAAGTGGTATCAGAGCCTGGCTGCCTGCCTGCCATAACTCCTGCCTGTTTCCAGTCTGCCCATTCCTGGCCTTCTACTTGCCAGTCGATTGCCAGACTGCTCCATCAGTCTGCCAATGGAGTCGCATGTCGCATGCAGTGTATGCATTAGGTTATACATAACCCTAATTTGCAGCACCTTAATGCTGGAGACATCCCTTGAAATTTCTTCTTGGTATTCTGCATCCTGTGTATAGACTCCTCCTGCTGCGTGAGTTTGAGTATATCAAAGCTACGATTTTATGTCTATAATTCGTTGGAGTTTTAAGCTCTTGAATGACTCTGTTGGAAATAATACTCGTGGGGATTACCTGCCTGTAATATTTGCTCTCTGCTTGTAATATCAGAGTCTATATTTATATGCTGCGTGAGATTAAATATTGAATATATTGGAGCTGGTGTATTGAGACCCCATCTGGAGCTGCGTAAACCCTAAGTGCATGTTGAGACTAGACAACGCGGTGGAGAAGATGAAGCATGGTGATGTATTCACGCGCTGCAGAATATAGTGCTGCGTGGGGAAGATACAATGATGTATTCACGCGCTGCAGAATATATGCGTTGATTTATTGCGTTGAAGAGCCTGTGATGGAGATTAATATAATGCATATGTTGAAGACTGATATTATATATTGTGATGGCACACGGATGAAGAGTTGGAGATAGCCTGCGTTGAGCGTGGACTGGAGATAGCCTGCATTGGAGCTGCTTGCAATCAACGTTGAAGCTTGCTGAAGCCTGAAGCCTGCGTGTGCTTGTCGTGAAGGAGACCTGCATGAACCCTAAACGTGGAGGCCTATGTGTATTCCTTGCTTTGAAGAGCTGCGTGGAGAGATTACAGCCTGAGCGTGAAGCCTGTGCGTGGAGCTACGTGGAGAGCTGTTACCTCAGTTATGCGTGGAGCTGTTACCTTCAAGAGGCCTGCGTAGGACCTACGTGGAGAAGACTGCGTGTGGTATCTGCTGCGTGGAGAAGACTGCATGGAGACTGGGTGCTGCTGTGCATTGAGGAAGCCCGTCTTTACCTGAGCACCGTGAAGCTGTGCACCTGCGACCCATCAGCATGGAAACCTATCAGTGTTTATGCTGAGTGAGATAATGTATGCTGCGTGAATGGTGAAGCTGTGCACCATTACCTGCGTGTAGTATTGCCGCGACTGGTGTGAAGTGCGTGTAGTATTGACTACGACCTCTCATAGCCTATTTGTGTAGATGCTGTAATTGGATATTGATGGCTCTTTCCTTTTCCTTTGTGTTGGAATGAAACCCTAATTTCTATGCATGGAGTTTAAGTGAAAAGTCTGCAAATATTTTCATTTGCATTGTTTGAAAGAGGCCCGTGACTTGGCTTCTGTATTGAAAACTTGATATAGATGTAAAGATTAGTGCCTTCTCTCATATGCGTGAAGGATGATGGGTGGAATGGGCCCATGGACGCTGTAAATTTGAATTAAAGTGCATAAAACCCTAGTTTTTCCCTAGTTCCAAACTGATATAATGAAGACTGATATAATGTATGGTGCTGATAAAATGTATGCTGCTAGACTGATATAGTGCATGCTGCGATTTGAGACTGTGTAATGGATGCTGAGATTTGAGACATTCTTATGTGATTGATATCATATATTGAAGACTGCATAATACCTATCAGCATATCACACCTGTGACCAAGTTGAAGAGCTACCTGAGTAGAGCTGCGTGGAGCTGAATGTGAAGATTGTTGCTGTGATCCAGACAATTGCTGCTACTAATCACTTGATTTGGCAGGGTATATAGTCTAGTGTTTGATTTTTTGTGCACTTATATCCTTTGCACACTAATATATTAGCTTCTAGTGCCTCCACATATTGTATAAAAATGAATGCTGATGTATATTTCAAGCTCGTGATTGATATATTTTGTATACTGAAGAAGTTTGTGTATGCTTACCTGAAACTTGCATTGTACACCTTGGCAGAGACTGTAGACTTGCAAGGTTATTGTTTTTCTCTTTGTCATATTAAGATCAATATTGTAAATTACACTAACAGTTGTAAAGATGCACTCTTTGGCATCTAGTATTGGTGCTACCCTAGCTGGCAATGACCAATCCAAAGACCCTTCCAAGGGAGATTGCAGCAAGAGAGGCAGAGGGGGCAGAATCAAGTCCAGAAAAAGATCAAAGTGCAAGCGTTGCAGAAAAACTGGGCACACATCAGATCAGTGTTGGGCTTCATGGGACTCAATCAAAGACAAGCATAACCAGAAGACAGATGACCAAGATGCTAGTAAATTTTCTGATTCTTGTATTGTTGCACATTGTAATCTTGGATTTAATGAAATGACTTCTCTCTCATCTTATAAAGACTGTTGGCTGCTTGATACTGGTGCAACATCACACATGACATTTAGAAAAGACTGTTTTGAAGAACTGAATGAATCAATATATGGCATAGTGTACTTTGCA
>LPNX011198461.1:150409-274517 GCA_001517045.1 Pseudotsuga menziesii
TGAACACCCCTTCGGATTGAGAGGGGGATTGTTAGAATATAATCCGTTAGGGATTATTGTAAATAAATAACAAATACGAATATGAATATATGCATAATAAGATGAAACGGCTGGTTCTCAACCGCCACATTGTAATATATAAATATTTGCATTTGGCTATGTAATACAATTGAATCGGGAGTTATTACCAACAATTATAAATTTATCTTTCAAATGATTTTGCTTAAAATTTTTTTATAACTATAATATTATTGTTATTCATTTATTTTCATTAAAATAATTGAAATAAATTTTTGATTTCAATAAAGTAGTTGTCATTGTAGTTGGTATCATCATTGTAATCATCATCACTAATTTTTATCATTAAAATAATTCAAAATAATTTATAAATTTTATTACTTATTAATTTATATTTATATTTTAATTTTAATTTTTTAAATTTTATATTCATCACATCAATTTTATAATTCAAATTAATTTATTACTTATTATATTAAGTTAAATTTTTATTTTAAATTTAATTTTCTTAATTTCATATTTATCACATTAATTCAATTTAATAATGAATACATCAAAATTTATTTTACCATAGTATCTTATAACCCATTTCTTACAATCCTCCCTTTTCTTAGAGGAAAGTAAGGTATATTAGGTTCTCTAGGAGCGTTATTAGTCAAGAGGACACTAAGGTAAATTAGGTGAGCTATTTTCATACATTGTATGTGAGCCCTACTCGCCAAGAGGAAAGTAAGGTATATTAGGTTGTGTAGAAAGAAATAAGGCAAACATATGAAGCTATATTTGCATCCATGGTAACGTGTTTGAAGCGTGTTATTTGGATGTATGGATAAAAGGCAGATGCAATTAAACAAAGCATTTTATTAGTGGATTGAGATGCTTTTCATTGATTTTTATGTGAGGAGTTATCTTACCACGTATATCATTAACAATGCACTACAGTTATATCAACTAAGAATAAATTAAGTTATATTATTGAACCTTATGAGAGGTTCCTCTTTGATTTGTGGTTGTTTAAAGAGAACTTCTTTGATTATAATGGGAGCGGAGATTTTTAAAGACTAATAAAAAATGGTCATTTAGATCAATTTTACATATGCTTCTTCTCCCTCCTCACTCGTGAATATGGTCACTAATGCCATTCATCATGTTTTGATGGCAAAATAGAAGAATGTTTACTCCTCCATCATCTAAGAGGTAATTAAAAGAATGTAAGAAAAAGAGATGCTAAAGACACAAAGTTTATGGGTGATGTTGAGGGATTTTCTATATATCATTTTTGTGCAACCCAGTTTACGGGTGTTGTTGAGGGATTTTATATATATCATTTTTGTTCAACCCCTCTGAGAGTACATTTTAAAAACCATAATAGAATGAATAATCTATAATACTATTTGAGGAGAACCATAAATGGAAATATATAATGTAGTTGCTTGGATCATCGTAAATTTTTCCATCAAACTTTGGGTTGTAGAGGGGATGAATCCATGAAAATGGGTAACAATTTTGGCAACGTTGGTAGATAGGATTGGGTTTTCATGACCCTCCATAAATATATTTTTAATCCCTCAATTGAGATATTAATAACAAGGCCTAAATAAGCCCTCGATCAACATAATTGGCAAGCAAGCCAAATCCTCAATCGATGGTTTACATGTTTTAACAAAACTCATGATCGATCTTTATAGCTCGATAGTGATCCTTTTTAATTTAAATATTAAAAATACTACTATGGATCTAGATATAGTTATGGAGCGTCCTTGATATTCACATATTGATTAAACTACTTCTTTAACACAAAAAGAGACATTTGTTGAGTGTTCAATTAACCCTTAATCAAGGTATTTGGAAATATTCATGAGGCCCTCCATGAACCTTTTTAAAATGCATCAATTAATATTTATTGCTAGATCAAGGGCTTGGAACCATGAATTCCAACCCTCTTGCTACATGATTTTCTATAGATGCAAATATGTAGGGGTCAAACCCCTTCATATCATTCATATTAGGTGGTGGAATTAATACTAGTGGATTCCATAGTGAATACTCTATCCAATGGCATAAAAATATGTCAAAGTAATACTCTTGGAAGAGCATAAACCATTAGTTGATTCTCTAGGAAGACGCTTTTTCCCCCGCATCGCAGGGTAATTACATTTATAAAACATAGGAGAACGTTCATAATGGATCATTTCCACATGTTTGATCTCAATTAAATATTTTTTATTTAATTTATTTTAAAATTATACTTATTATTTTTTCACAATTTCAAAGGTCCTCAGAGCAAATTTGGTAGCATAAAAACTACAAAACCAAATATTCATTAAAAAATACACTGGATGGTTGTGTATTTTTCCTCCTCAAATCCATGCTTTTGGTTTTTCAATTTATGTCGATAGTTGGGTAAACAAGGATGGGAACAAAGGGTGTACAAGATAAAATTCAAATATTAATTTGTCATCTTTTAATAATAATGCATTTTTTTTTCCAAAAGACAATTAAAAAATAAGTCGAATATACTATGTTATATGTAGATCATACTCATATTTTTTTTAAACATATTTCTTGAACATTGAATCGGTCGATAGGAACAAAAGACAATTGGTAATTTTTTTTGAAATTTCTAAGGATAAACATTTAATTAAATACAAAATTGAAACATTAATTTATATTATCATTTTTTGAAAAAATAGTGCTGAAAGGACAACACATTTCTATATACAAATTATTTTCTTAGTACATATTAAAATTCACATGTAGTACATGAATTTTGAGGAATTCAATTTAATAAAGATGAAAATATAAAATTTTCATGGCCACATTTGACTAAAATCTGTTACACATTTTTATGGATTCACTGAGAAGGAAATTTGGATGCCATGGAAGCCATGTAGTATCATTTTAAAGAGGGTCATCTGTTAATCGATTTAATTGACAGATATTAATGAGCCATAAATAGATTGGTTGGGATGTGAGGTGTGTTTACACTATATTTTAGGTTTGTATTCATAATGGTGTTTTCATTTCTATTAGTGTTGGAATTAGGATTGGGAGGTTATTTTAGTTAACTACATACATGTTTTTTTCTTGATGTACTAAATGGGTGAGGGATCTAGGTGACAAAGGTGAAACTGTGCTATGATATCCTAAATATGATGATCCCACAAGGGAACTAGGTGTCGAGGGAGGTTGTTGTAATTTTATTCTAGCATGTTAAGGAAAAATAATAACAAACTTTAAGAATATCGAGAGTGGGACATAGATCCCAAAGTTTTCAAGATAATCTAACACGTAAGAGTGTGGCAATATTAACTAATATTTACGTAGTCTCTAAATCACACCATCGATTTAAGATAGATTAATGAGTGTATAACTAAATTATGATTACTTCTATGAGAAACATAGTTGAAATCAAGTGAACAAGGTGAACTAGTCAAGTAAAGGAATGATTTAAAAAGAGACACCTTACTATGAAAACATACTCATTAATCCTAAAAGAACATTCTACTAAAAAATAATGTAAGAATAAAGAAAATAGTCTTCCATGTTTTTCTCAACAAGTTGTATAGAATGTCCCACTGGTTGGGAAACTGCAAGGATCCAAACAAGGTGCTTTTAGACACTCCAATTGATGAAATGCCAAGTCATCCTAGGAAACAAGTAAATGTATGGATGTTATAGTTACAATGAAGGACATAAGGAGAAACTTGATTTGGTGGAAAAAAATCGTCTTTGGTGCCCTCCCTCTTATAAGAACCACCCAGGTGGGAACCTAAATAATTCTCACTAAGACAACTGTTCATAGGTAAATGCAATAGTTTCCATTTGATTCAAGGAAAAATAAAATGAGCACATGATATTTTGTATGAAATAACTAGGATTCTCAATCACACCTCCGGTCTCAACGTTGCTAGTATCCACTTCAATTATTGTGCCTTGTTCAGAGTGGGATTATAACCACACTCCATAGAAAGGGTTTCTAAATTTTCTTAAAAGTCAACAATTATGTTTCATATGTAAAATGTTGAAGAAATTTATTTATATGTCTATCTACAAAACCCTAGTGTAATTAAATGATTTTTCTAATCCCTCAAGTGATGGATTTTAGTTGGTTAATTTAATTATTGGTTTTTTAAAAGTTTAATAAACTATGGATGACATACACAATACACCTAAATAAATATCCTAATTAAATCCCAAACTATATAAACCACACTACCTAAGAGTTTAACCACTCCGTATCTCATTATATTACATTTTATGTTTGCAAAACAATATTGTAGTATCCAAAACTCAAATCCATCAAACCTGATTAGAATACAACCCTATTTACTTAATTAGAATTAGTTTGTAATTGGTTGAAAAACCATTGGATTAAAAAGCAAAAAATATACCAAAAAATATATTTCATTGGATCTACCCTTGAATATGCCAATAGCCCATTTTATTTAAGAACTTATAAAGATTACAATATGTGTCCAATATTCTCCCACTTGTTGTATTCTTTGAAATAAGGGGGGAACGAGGAAGTAATCATGAAATCACCTACTAATGAAAAAAATTCCCATTGATTCTATACAACAAGAGAATTTGTTGTCAACAAATATACAACATTATTCAAGGTATAAACCTTCTGAAATAAAGATTTGTTTTTTTAAACCATATATCTCAAAACTGGTATCGTAGATCAATCATCTTTCTCTTGCAATGATAAACACATTTCTTTGATTGAAAAATTGAAATTTAGATTCCATGGCCTATTCTCACTGCTTTGTAAGAAAAACCAATACTTGAACACAATCCTTGAAAACATATCAATTCCTTACTTCCATGAGTGGATTCCATCAATTCAAATTTTGGCATTTGGAATGCTACTACTCTCTTCTTCTTACTCATCAAAACAAGTTATAAACATATCTAATTATAGATTTTCTATTGTCAATATCTCAATCCTAGTATGTATCAACAAATCCATGCATATATTAAGAAATAATATAAAGTGAAATAAATTAATTAAGAACCCCTATACTCTTGTGCAATGTTCCTTTCTCGGTTTTAACATATACCTACTAAAAACTCTTAGTACATGGGAAATGACTTGTCTAGAAAAAAACCATAGTATAGAGGAGACTTCCAATAGCACTAAAATAAGGAATATGCGACATGTATTCTACCTCCTATTGAGTATTGGTACATTCATATGTAGATAAATTTGCACCGACATGAATAAAGAGCTTTATCAGTTTACATTCCAAGTAGATTAAATATTTAGAATATTGTCTCAACACTGTATCCTTTAACTCAATAAGAGTATTCTTTTTCCTTGATGCTTTTAAGCTCAAAATAACGTTTGTAGAACCAATATATTTCATAGTTAACTTAGAATATAACTAAGCTTTGACATCCTTAATTATGTGCTTATTTATTCTAGTTAACAACATGTCATCAACACACATGACTAGGTAAATAAAATAGTCATTAAAACATTTCAGAGTACACATAGTTATCATCTTTGCTTCTTGTTAAACCAAGTCCCAATATATAAGTATTAATTTTTTTGATTCCATATCCTTGGTAGTTGTATTATTCCATATAGGGACATATTCATATTGGAAACCAACTCTTTATTTCTTTATGTCCTTTCCTATTTTTTCTTTAAGATCACAATGGAAAGATATTATATTCACATTATATGTTCTATTTCAAGATCAAAAGAAGTATCAAGAGATAAAAGAAATCTAAGAGAAGTTATTTTAGTAAAATAACAAATTTTTTAACCCTAATCATTTCCTCCACCTAGAAATATCCCTAACCTACTAGACAATATTTGTACCTCTCCACCTTATGTTATGCAATCAACTTCTTTTTAAATTCCCATTTTCTATGTTATACCTAAATCCTGTCACCATCATGTCATGAGATCCTTAACCCCTATGTTTTCCCTTAATCCCAAAACTTGGAGTGGAAACTTGCTTTGATTGTCAATTCTACTTGAAAAAACCTAGCACTGCGCTTACCCTTTGGTTGATGAGTGGTACCCTGTTCAGCACCACCTGTATCATGTTATAGAGAAGTGGTGCCACCGCCTATAGGCTTTGTTCTTAAAGCCGTTCTTGCCTAAAGCACTTTTTCATAAGGGAACAAAAGTGGTACCTTGGGTAAAATGGGAAAAAGAGAAGTTTCTCGAGGATTCTAGATCATGAGCCTCATGTCCTCTCTTATCCCTATCAATATGGGTTAGTTTGAGCTCAATATCCCCCTTGATAGGATATTGGAGCAACCTCACCCACAATTCTCTCAACTATCCCTATCCATTGAGCCTTATAAATACAAGATCATATCCATAGTTGAGGGAGAGAACTGAATAGGTATTGTTATGCTGTTGAATTGACTACCTAGTCCAAATCATTGGAGAGCATAGAGAGCAAGTTGGAGCTTATGGGGATGAAGTATTTGTCTTGTGGAGGAGCTTGTCGACACTAAGGCAATGGTTGTAAGTTTCTTCATTCATTCTTAATGCAAAGCTACTTTCTGTCCCACATATATATTGTTTTGATTTCACATGTATATGTTACTAGATTCCTTAGTCACTAGTATGGATATGTAGATGATTTTCTAGTAGCTTTGATGTGCTTGTATGTTAGACATGTTTGTAGGTACATAAGTTCATGATCGAAGCAGTATTCCAAGTGTTTACAGCATTCAAGAAAGGGCTTCATCCTTTGTCATTCACTCATTTGTTCTAGATCTAAACCATTAAGACCAGAGGAACACCTTCTGTCCGCAGAAGGTGCAATATTATTGATAACAAATTTAGTGACTCCACTAGGGAGCAAAGCAAATTTCAGTTGATCTGATCTTTCTCGGTCCTTGAACTCTTGTCCGAATCCAGGCTCCATCTCCAACTCTCTTCAGTCAGATCTGCCATCTGACTTAGTGAATTTTGGTTTGAAGCTTTCAGATCTGTTAAGATCTGAACTATTTCTACTTTAGATGATCTTTTTTACTGTCAATTCATCAATCTTTACCTTGTTTTGATCAACTTCTAACTTGATTTCTCGTTCTCCTTGTGTTTTGGATTGATTCATGGAAACGCACATGTGTTGTTGGCAACAAGCGTTGCCACCTCCTGATTTCTATTAGCCATAAGCAGTGCCACTTCCTTAGTCCCTTTATCCAAAAGCAGTGCTCCACTCTGTCAAGACCCCTCCAGCGCGGTGCCAGGTAGGCCTTGTTCCAGAACTAGTTTTTGTCAATTTTTGCAAAAAGTTGGATTTTCTTTGCTTTCAGCCCTGCGCTGTCAGGATTGTGTGTTAGAATCTGTATACTCATGGTTGAAAATTCTGTGGTAAAAGATTGGTTTGATTGAAGAATTCAAAAAATATATTAGGCTTGTTGATTATTCATTTGATTGCATGCTTGTTGGTTGTGATTTTGAAAGGAAATTTTGAAAGCTTAGGTTTCAGTTAGTTCTCTTTTCGTATCTTTTATAAAGACTGAAAGAAAAACCATTTACTTAGCATCTTAAGTTCATTTTTTCCATAGAGGACTTCTTTTTGCTTTTAAAAAGAATTTATTATTATTATTGAGATTAGGTCATTATCATTATTGAGCATAAGGAATTGGATCTCTGATTAGCCTCACAAGCTTTCAGGTTCTCTTTGTTCTTTTGTCTCTCTTGCATTAGTACTATCTTGTCAAAAGAAAAAAATACTGTAGTCTTAAGTTAGATCTATCTATGTTTTAAGAAAAATAAAAAAAATAGAGTGCATATGCATGTAGAATGCTTGTTGTTTTTCTTTTAGGAAAAGATACTCTTACCGCTTTGATTTCTTTCAAAAAGAAAAATGAGTTTGGAATGTGCTGCTTGTCTTTAGATTTTATTTGTTCAAATTAGTTGTTTGGGAATTTTTGGTTTTCAAAAAATGAAAAGAAAATACTCTCTTTCCCTCCCGTAGGTAGGCATACTACGAACAGTAAAGCGAAATATTTGCATCTACATTCTGCATGGTTTTACTTTTTCTGTCAAAATTCCATGTATTCACCTAACAGTCCACTTTAAAATTAGTGGTAGTTATAGGCTAAATTTTACATAGCAATTTGAGTGATAGGCTAGAGATGTGTTCCGACGCTGTTAAGCGTAGGAGCTATCGTTACTCGTCTGCATTACATCCCTGAACTCACGCGGTTCTTCCACGTACCATCGGTATATCGAATGGCCTTTTACGTACCCTTGAGGTATATAGAAAGGTACTTCACGTACTCGATTGTATATAGGAAGGCCCCTTGTGAACGGTTATGCATTAGACAACACTACTACCGATTTAATCTCCCACGTACCTTGCGTATATAAGGAGACCCCACTAGGATACCTTATCTATCTGAGAAAAGCCCTTTAGTCATCTTGCTTGGAGCCATACACCAAAAACAGCATTTGGGGAGATTACTATGCACGTACCCTTGAGGTATATCGGGAGTGGAACCTTCTTGACAATCCTGGTGAGAGACCTGACTGTCTGAACTCCTCCTATCATTTAAGTTTTCTTGTTTGACTTATAGCTTGAGTAGGGAAATTTTTAGTGTGTTTTCTAGTTTTGAGACCTTAGGTTAGATAGGAATTGTACAAACTGGCTAAATTAAGACAGTCCAGAAGAGTACCGGGCTTGCCACCTGATTTTATTCTTGTTTCAGGAGAAAATCATATGGAAGCTATCGACCAAGGAGCTACTACCAACTCCCAAGTGGGTGAAAATGTGGATGCAGAAAGCGGAGATCCATATCCTTCGCACATGCCTCCCTTGGTCCAACAACCTTCTCAAGGTAATACTTCGTTCCATTCACCCATAGAAGGTCATGTTGATGATACTACCCATCCAGATTATGGTCCCAATGCTCCATTTTGGGATACCTCTATAGAACAAGCCATTGCCTCGTTTGGCACCTGTTTAAACTCTTCTGAAGAAGTTTCACCAAATGAAGAAGAACGTAGACAATACCAAGTAGCTATTCTCTGTGTAGAATAAATTGAGAAGAAAATAGATAACATATTGGGTACACCACCACCTCATTCAACAGTTTTTCCTATGGGATATCACTCACTTGTTGATTCTATGAGACCCATTGAACCTGTTAAGTCATGATCCTGTTTTCTTCAGTTTTATATTTTGCTTGCAATTTTTATTTTAAGTTTGATCGTTTGCTTATTTTAGAAAATTTTTGGTTTAAAGTGAAATTTTGATTTTTGCCTTTAGGTTTTCATTTTTGTTTTTTCTTATGGTTTTGAAGGGTTCTATAGGACATTATGTGGATTAATTGGTTCACAAATAACACCATGATCAAATTTTACCATTAAAAACTCATTCAAAATGGAATTAATGACTAAAAAGTGCCAAAACTGGTTTTAAAATATTCTTGTAGCACAACGGCCAAAAAGTTACACTACGGCGCTACAAGAAAATCGTTTTTGCCAAAATGGTAATTTTTCAGTCCAATTTTTTTGGGGATTTCATTCCTAAAGTGTTAACTACATCATTGGTCACATTTGATATGTGTTTTGCCAAGTTTTTTCATGTAAACAGGTGTCTGGTCTCATGTGAGGGAGATTTTGGCAACTGTATGCAAATTTATGGAAAATGATGATAGTGAGCGAAATAAGGCAAGATTTTCGGGAAAGAGGTTCTAAATTAAATATTATGAAGCTGGTGGAGATGCTGGAATGAAGACACATTGCTAAAAATCGGAAATCGACAGTTGAAGAAAATCAAGGTTTCGCCAGCGTGACAGTTGGGAGTAAGCTCAAGACTTGAAGACACCTGCAGCAAACTAGGAGTGAGATGGCATCAAATAAAAGTAAATACAAGATGGGAATATTCTAAAATACTGATTTTGGCACACCTGCTCATGTGGTGCAATATGATGTGCTAGGTTCAGGCTCAGAAGATAGTGTAGCAGTCTGGCAAATCAATGACGAAGATCATAGTTTTTTTTGTACTCGTCCTTTTCGAATCAAATATGCATAGGAGAATGTTTACTTGTCAGTGATGGTTGCCTTCAGTTTAGATGTAATAGTACCGGAGTAGAAGAGGCTTCCTTTGGGTGGGTAGCTCTTAATTATATGAAGATAAGATTGCAGAATATACCAATGTTGGAGACTTTTGGTGCACTTTACTTAGGAGGTTCCTCATTACAGGTCACATTTGAAGCTATACAAAATGGCTTGAATCTGAGTATTGGAAAAATGGAACGCTATCTAAATGCATATTCTCTTACAGGTTATGGCCTAAATGATGCCTTTGAAAAGTCAATTGTACTTCTACTCGGAAAAAATTCAAGAACTGGCAATGAGAAGTTCTATGGTGATCAATTACATCTCAATAATCCTTGCTTACATGCTGGTTATAGACAGCAATATTCATGTTCTCAGTGTTCTTTATTAGTCCAGGATGGAAGTCCTCTGGTTGGTGGAAGGGACATAAGTAAAGAAGAGTCTCGAGTAGTAGTTGAGTTGATTGGTGTGCCAAACTGGGAAGAATGTGAAGCTCCAGCAAAGTCAACTGTAAATTCCTTTGATTGGTCACATTCAAGTGCAGGGACAGACTGCAAGAAAAATCCTTGTGCTATTAGTAATAATCAGCCACAATCTCCAGAATTTACTATTTCAACAAAATTGCTAAAGAATCACTTACAAGAAACTCAAATGAAGATCCAACATTAGCTGTAGCTTCCTGTGCTAATCTGCATAGGAAGAGCATTGAGCAAATGAAGATAAACAACTGTTCTCTTCAAGATTTGAAAATATGTGGAAGTCTATCTGAGTATCCAGTCATTTATGTTGAACAACATATGATCCAGTGCCATAGATCTGGTGTTATTGAAGATGTCGCCTCTTTGGGCCTTGATGGACCCTTAGAAAAACCAAAAGCTACTATTATGCCAAATGCAACAATAAATAGTTTTCCTCCAAATACAGCCAATCATGTTCTGATGAGAAGAGCATTGAGGGTGGTAGTCTTTGTCCATGGATTTCAGGGTCATCATCTAGATTTATGGCTAGTCCAGAACAAACGGCTTTTGATTGATACAGGTGTAGAATTTCTTATGTCAAGGATCAATGAGGATAAAAAAATTGGTGATTTTAAAGAACTAAGGGAAATATTGGCAGATGAAGTTTCATCCTTTTTTAAATATTAAATTCAGTTCAGCAAGATATTGGAGCAATGCCAAGGAAAGAAAAAATGCTTGACTAATTGCTCTCCATTTCAGGAGTTAAAAAGTATTTATGTGAAATGAAACTGTCATCTGCAAAAAAGATGATATAAAATATGCAACTCTAAATCCAAACACCCATTTATAGCCCTCATTCATGTCTATACGTTTTCAATAAATTTGCATACAGTTGTTGATTATTAATGAGATGGATGATTTGATTTCAAAAGACCAAGCAGTGCTTTATGATCTCTTTAGGATTCCTACATTCCCAAATTCACAGTGTATGCTGATAGGAATTTCAAATGCAATAGACTTGACTGATTGGTTTCTTCCCAAGTTGCAGTCCTTAAATTGTCAACCTCTGGTTATAACATTCCGTGCCTATTCAAAAGATCAGATACTAAAGATACTCCAGCAAAGGCTAATGGGTCTACCATGCCAAGTATTTCAACCTGAGGCATTGGAGATTTGTGCAAGGAAAGTTGCTGCTGCATCAGGGGACATGAGCAAAGTTTTTCATGTTTGCAGAGGCGCTATTGAGATGCTTGAAGCAGAATTAACCAATGATATTGAAATGCAAATTATTGAGAATTCTGCTCTGTTTTGGGTTACTGAAGTTGAATGCAAGCCAGGAGCTGATGGAGATGAATTTAAAAAAAAAAAGGTTTTTGTTCATAAGATACCCCTTCACAAAAACCTCTCTCAATTTTGCAACACCTATCAAGGTTTGAAAGATCCAATTTAATCTTTGTAGCCTATTTTTCAGGGTTTTTAATATTTAATATTTTCCTGTTTTAGTTTTCATCTTGCGTGGAATATTTTTATTGATTGGAGATGAATTTTTAAAAAACAAGATATGTTTTTGTCCATTACAGCCCCATTCACAAAAACCTCTCTCAGTTTTTACACAGGTGTCACGAATTGAGATATATGGAAGCTTCTTTGACACCTATTTTCCATAAATTCGCCATATTTGCGAGGAATCTGATTTGCTATTTTTAGTCAATTGGTTGAAAGTTAGTTAATGTAACTCCTGGGTAGTTTCAATTTTGAATTGATGAAGGGAGGATAGAACTACTTCTTTGTAATTATAAAAGAGGGACAAGGGTACAGAAGAGGGGTTCTACTTTTTGGCTGGCTTAAGGAGGTATTTGACTTGTTTATGAGCTAAGTACATAACTCTCATCTGTATTTGTTGAATAGAAATATGAAATATATGATCTATATCACCCTTCAGTCTGTGTTTTAGCTTCAGTTTTAGCTTGTTTAGCTACTTGACTGATATATTCATTGCTGGTTTATGGTTTCTTTGCTTGTAATGCTTGTCAGTTATGAATGAATTTTAGGATTATATTCTGATTGGTACATGGTGATTATATTATGCATCTCTGTTCTTATTTATTTATGATTTAGTTCTTGCTTGGATCATGAATGTATTCCCTTCAGTCACCAGAATTTACAACCACAAAAACCTTTCAAGAAACCCTGAAACCTACTTTTGTTTGATTGAATATTTGACATTGTGTTGGCATGTTTCTTTGTAGCCTGGAAACAATTTCTAGCACAAACAGAACCTATTTTAGATTGAACTATGAGTCCACATGATCTAGGTCAAACTAACAGCCCCGCCACCTCCCATATTATATATGTTCCAAATCCTCCTGGGTCTTCCGCACCTGGGGCTCAACATTCAATTCATGTTTCATCAATACCTTCTAGTGTCACGGGGAAACCCCCATCACGACCTACATTATCTGTCATTCGAATAGTAGCTAGTCATGGAAAGACCTATAGTATAGAGAAATATACAGTTTATGTCCCTCCTACCCACATGAATGTGGTTAAACCCCCATCCAGTTAAGGTCATCCCTTAGGGGCACAACCTGTAACCAATCAAACCTTTTGGGGGTATGGTTGCACAACAAATCAAGTACCTGTAGGAAGCATTAATTACCAAACTAAGCCTACAGGAATGCCTTATGCTGGAATTCCATATCCTAGTAATAATTTCACGCCATGGGGGCAACCTAACTGGTCTTACATGCCAGCTATGCGAGGGATACCTATACATACTGTGGGGGGTGTCAGAGCACCACCTTATGGAGGTCCTCCCCCTGGGGTCCTAATGGTCCTGTAGGGCTTGGTGGCTTTCCTCCTTATGGTCTTAATGGTCCTAGTGGTCGTGGGGGGTTTGGTGGCTTCCCTCCTAATGGTCCTGGAGGGTCTGGTGGTACTCCTCCTAGTGGTTCTGGAGGCTCCGAAGATCTACCTCCCAGGGGTCCTGGAGGGTCTGGTGGTCCTCCTCCTGGTGGTCCTGGTGGTCCCAATGGTATTAGTGGTCCTCCTCTTGGAGGCTCCGGTGGTCCTGATGGTCTTGATCCCATAAATCACCCCCCCGCAAGTGGACCTTCCAGTGGTTCTTCATGACAACAACCTGTCTATCAGTCTACTTACGGTCCTACTGGTACTTATATGCCGTATCAATACTACCAGTATGTGCAACCTAATCATCAGTTACCTTTCCTAGCAACTTTGGACTTGCTTGATTTGTCCAAGTTGATTAATGACCCCATTCGACATAACCCCTCATGGCCTCACATTCCAGTAAATTTACCATCGGACATTCCAAAGTTTGATGGGAAGCACTGAGATGACCCAAAAAACCATGTCATGACATTCCATTTGTGGTGTTCTTCGAACTCCCTTATGGATGATTCAGTTCATTTAAGACTCTTCCAGTGAACTTTGACCGATACCACCATGAAATGGTACATTGAACTTCCACAACATTCGTTTGTGGATTTTGGCTCATTGGAAACTATGTTTCTTACACACTTTTAGCTTCCTATCCATTATGAAACAAGTACAGATCTCTTAAATTATCTGCGGTAGAACACCTCCACCCACATATCCGATCATATCCATGAGTGGAGAACGCAGAGCAGACTTATTAAGGATCCTATCCTGGATCAGTTGTTAGCTTATTGGTTTACTAAATATTTGTTTCCCCCAATCGCTCGAGATGTGGCTATGGGCGGTGTCGTTACTGAAGAGCAAGCCATTAGTCAATCCCAATATCATGACTTGGTCTATTCCCAGTCTGGAACATTGTATGACTTGATCCCTCAAGATCCTCTCCTAAGCACTGATCCTACACAGCCACCAGCAGAAACCCCCGTTGATGGGATTGTTGGTTCAATCTAGTCCCCGTCAGCAGTAAAACCTGCCAAGCAACCCCAAAATTCCACCCCCACTCCTTCAAATCCCAAGGTTTTCACAGAGGTCAATTCCATTCAGAGTATTCAAACACCCGGCAACAATAAAAAGAAAGGTAAAGCTAAAACAAAACCTGGAAACCAACAGGAGAATCCAAAACCAACCATCAACGAGAACAATAAAGGAAAAATAAAAGTGAAATATCCATGTCTACTATGTGGAGGTGACCATTTCATGAAAGAGTGTCTTGGTCGTGACGAAATCAGCCAATTCTTTAAAACTAATCTCGTGCCAGCAGTTCTCACGGATCCTTTTCCCTCTCAACAACAACTGATAGACCACATGTCTAATTAAGGAAACTCTATTTCTTCAGAGGAAATTTGCATGATGTCCTC
Source organism: Pseudotsuga menziesii (assembly GCA_001517045.1). Classification (NCBI taxonomy): domain Eukaryota; kingdom Viridiplantae; phylum Streptophyta; class Pinopsida; order Pinales; family Pinaceae; genus Pseudotsuga; species Pseudotsuga menziesii. Next base: position 165,247 of record LPNX011198461.1, read on the forward strand.
ATATACTATTAGTTTGCAAACGTGAATTCATAGTTTTGACAAACCCGCAGACAAGAAAGAAGACAATTCTTCTTCAGGAAAAGCTCCCTCTACTGGTTTTTTCGAGTCCTCATCTACTATTCCCCTAACCATCGAGAAACCTAATCTTGACATGATTTTGTGTCCACCCAAGACTCTTAGGAAGGATTTTTTTAACCCTAATTCCCAAGTTGCTCAATTTTATAATGTAGTTGAATATCTTGCTCAGGAACCATGTGCAATATCTACCTTGGAAGTACTCCAAAGTTGTCCTACACAACGTAAAAACTTTTTAACTGCATTAGGAGCTTTATACTTGGACAATACTAATTTGACTCATTTCAATGTCGATAATTATAAGTCTAGACTCCCTCACAAACTTGCTTTCCAAATAATAACAAAAGTAGTAGGAAACAAAGTCTTTAGAATTGTCTTAGACGAAAGAGCTTCAACTTCGATTTTGTCCCTGTCTTGTTGGAAAGCTATTGGCTCTCCTGAGCTTGTAACATCACCTGTTAACCCAAAAAATCCCTTGCTTAACTCTACATTGCCTACACCACCCAAGGACACCCATGCACGACCTTCGTATCACCCCATTATACCCCCACACCCTAAAAAAGGCTTAAAAATGAGTAAAAGGGCTTAAAAACCCCAAAAAGGAGCCTAAATAACTCTCCTAGGGGCTAAAGCCTCCAAAAGGGGCTAAAACCCCTCAAAGGAGCCTAAAAACCTAAAATCCCAAAAAAGGGTCTAAAGCCCTGACCAAGGGCTTAAAACCCTAAAAGTCCCCAAAAAAGCTATAAAAGGAGGGGTGGGGGTCACTCTCAAACAAGTCTTCCCTTGCACACTATTATGCTTCTCGTGGATGCCTTGAGACTCTTTTCCTCTCAAGCCACCCACATCCCCCTCTCATCCACTCATCTTCCCCATTGAGCCATAGCTCCCTCCATTGCTGAGTGAGATAGAGAGGTGCTTCCTCCAGCCAGGGCATGGTGGACCATTGCACCAAAGAAGACGTATACGACTGTTTGTTTATGTGTTTTCTTTAGTAGTTTAGTCATTTTCCTAACCCATATTTTCTTGCAAGTTTGATTTCTAACATGTTTTGCAGGTTTATTGTTGTTTAATAGTTGTTTGTAGGTTCTCGGAGCAAAGCCCTAACCCTGTTTGTAGAGGGGCTCATGGCCATTTCTTTCTGTTCTTTGCTTTCATCTATGTCTAGTTTCATTTCAGCTTTTCTTTTCAGCATTTTCCACACATGAACCTACCATTCCATCCTATAGATGGAAGGGATCCATTCCTACCCCTGTAGGAAGGAGAAATCCCAGCTATAGAACTGGCGACCATACCAGGTCGATCCCACAGGATCCCTAGTTCAGTTTTTTAAAATTTCAAGTTCATTTCAGTTTATGCCCTAGTTTTAAAATTTCTTTTCAAAACTAGTTTAAATCATGTTTATTTTTAGTTTTTGTTGTTGCCAAAGCCTCTGCAAGGAAAATTCGAGTCTGTTTGGCCACAGTACATGTTACTGTCGGCCAAATCTAACTCAAGATAAACAAAACCCCAAATCCGGAGTAGGTTGCACTTATCAGACCTAAACAGGGGACTAGGTCACTCATTTAGGCCTCACAGGCATGACCAAGTCGCCCTTTTTCCCTCGAAATGTGTGACTTCCTTCAGAAAGGTAGACTGCTAATGTCTATGAAATCTATGTGACCCCCTTGCCCGTTTTAGGAAAAATTTGGCGACCCCCTCGCCACATTTGGCCCGAAACGTGCAGTCTGTCACTCAGAAGTTAACTGTTAAGTTATTGGGGACTGTTAGTGCGGCTCAGCCACCTCTGTCCAGCACAGTAGTTCCATTTCTGTTTCTATTTTAATTTACTGCAATTTCATGTACAAACAAAGTGTAAATTCAAAAAAAAAAATTAATGGATTAATGAATGTAGCTTAACTAAAATTGACATAAAATTAATAGTCTTGCTTACCCTTCATCCTCTACCCAGTCATCACCCTCTAGGGTATTCTAGGATAAGATGAAGGGGACAGCTCGTATAGTAATAGGCCCTTCACTGAATATTGTTCTAAACCATTAAAAATGGATGACCTAGAAGGTAGAGGGGGTAGAGAAGGAGGGCTTCTCATGACGCTAAGCGTCCTCTCTGTTGACCAACCTTGAATCTGGGAGGTGACCTATGGATCTACGGATGGTCTTAGTCCCATTGTGTTGAGAGCCCAACACCTTCTCTTGGTTGAAGAAGAATATAGGTGTAAGGTAGTCACCTAGTTAGGCTATCACAAATCAGGGTAAAAAATGGTATTTGTCTACAACATTTCTAATTATTTACTTATTTTATTTACAATGATATGAACTCTACCACAATATGATGAATTCATAAACCATTTGCAGCCACCTGATAATAGAAAAATAGTAAGACATATACCCCATACCACGTAATCAACCCAACTCAGTTCATGACGTTGAGAGAGCCACTAAAATTGATTAATTTACACTAAGTTCAAAAATCTACAGTCTTTGAGGACATAAGTCCCTGACTGCCTTAACCATGGGAAGTACTCGGGCTCTGCCAAGAAACTCATTGTGAGGAGTACCACAGGAACCCCAAATTAGCTAGCCGGTGAGAGGAATCGCCAAGTGAAATGGGCAATGACCCTCACTGATTGAGTAGAACACCCATGAGGAAAAAGATAAGCGCTGTCTTCTGGCAGTCTTGGTGGTCAAGTGACCACCTACAGCCAATAGGAATCCATTGAAACCGGGGTCCAAAATATCATTCCCACTAGTTTGATACACAAATCTAACACAATTGATCCCTCACGCTCTTCCTCACGCCTAAAAGGCAAACCACCACAATTTGGGTCATTGAACCGGCACCATCGAGACCATTCTCGACGACCTCTCACACCATCAAAAGGCCACACAGCCTATGATTTAGATTCAGACCCGTAACAGTCTGAACCAGACTTGCACATAGCACCATCAAGCCCCATGGCTGGTGCAAACCTGGATCCATTTTTCGGCATAGAAATCGCTAGTGGACCCATGTCCACACCACACATTATCACCAACAGCCCTGCAGGTGGCCCCAGAACGGTCATGCAAACTATCATTAGTCAGCTGCCACCACCCATAGTAACCACTCAAGCTATCCCACCTGCAGCACTTACAGGTAGTGGACCTTCCACATACACTACCCCCCCTGTCACACAAGGGGGCAGTGCCCCTTCCACATACACCATTGCTCCTGTCACACATGGGGGTAGTGGCCCTTCCATCCACACTGTCCCTCACTCCACACTTGGGGGCATTAGCCCATCTACAATGGAACCACTAGCACCCCCAGCTATGCAAGTACATTATGCACCTGCAAACCCCATCACTACACCTTCCCCATCTCACATCAACTTGGGGTCAAATCCGCCTTTGATGGCTCATCTTAACTTGCCTAATTTGGCTCGATTGACAAGCAACCCCATCCGCCATCAAACCTTTTGGCCTCCCATGCCAACCAAGCTACCGTTAGACATTCCCAAGTTTAAAGGGAAGGCAGGGGAGTGTCCCCAAAATCACATCATGACATTCCATTTATGGTGCTCCTCAAATAGCATCATAGATGACTCGATTAGGCTAATATTATTCCAACACACCCTCATAGGTGCGGCATACAAATGGCACATTGAGTTACCGTAAGCCAAGTACCCAAATTTCAACACCTTAGCTTTCACGTTCCTGCAGTATTTTCAACTCCCTGTCAGATATGACGAAGGGGTGGAAATATTGTTATCCTACCACCAGAGCACCGCGACACATATAACCAACCACATCCATGAGTGGCGGCAACGTCGTAGTTTCTGAAAGATCCAACTTGATGATAGGATCTTTTTGGATTGGTTTCTCAAAACCTTGCTCCTGCCCATAGCAAAGGACATCGCATTTGAACGTCCCCAATCCGAAGAGGAGGCCACACTGAAAGCCCAACAGTTTGACCTGATCTATGCATAGTCTGGATACCTTTACACCGTCATTCCAGAAGCTCCTCGTCTGGGTACCTCCTACCGAGATGCACCGAGGGAATTTCATATTGCAGATGACATCATAGGCTCGGTCTCCCAACAACCACAACACCGTCTGACACCACCCGCAATTCCACCACAACCAAACAACACTGCTAGTGTTCCCTACAAAAACCAAACTCCGGACTATGCTGAAATGATGTCCCAGTTCAAAGCAACAACTTCCTACGCATAACCTATGCCACCACAGTAGGCTCATGCCTTTGCATGGCAGACACAGCAATACACGAGGAAAATTCCCACATTTGTGGCACCACCACCCACCCAAACTTATTATGCACCACCAGTGCAAGTGGTTCAAGCCCCTACCCCTGCTCCACCTGCTCCGTTGGGACAAGTATTTGCACAACAAAACCATCCCAACCAGCCTGCCCCCAACAATCAACAAGGGAAATCTAGAAATAATCGGCCGTGGAACCAAGCCAATAACCAACCGCAGGGAGGCGGTCAACAACCAAACCCTCCCAACAATGCGGTAGCAAATCGACCCGCCCAAAATCCCCCACAACCAAATGCACCAAGACGCAACGCCTCGTTGCGCACAAACCAACCGTACACACTCTGTGAGGTCTACGGGCACTACACATTCGAGTGTCCCCTCATGGGTCGTGCTAAGCAGGCCATTGAGAATGAGGTTCAACAGGCTGCGAACGCCACAAATCAATCCCAACCCAACCTAGCACCATAAGGACCTCCTCTTATGGTGCTTCAGAACCCATTACTAGTCCAAGGGTTGGTGGCGACTGCACCCCCTCCCCAAACCAATCCCAACGCTTTGGGGGCACCTCCCATGGCCGAAATAAGTGTTCACCACCTGCTAGCTATGACGACTGAAGAGGTCTACCTACAAACTAGATGAAATCAGTATGGTACCAATACCGAATCTGCTGACACATCAGCGGCATCAACGTCTACTAAAACATTCAACCTACCTCTTCAGTTACCCCCATTCCCCCACCCCCCCATCCACCGAGTTGCCAATAACGCCATGGCTAGAGCTGCAGTTTGCTATAGCATTATGGATGATTTGGACCAAACACCAATGGCCATGTCCACTCTTGAGGTGCTCAAAATGTGCCTAACACAGTGAAAATCCTTACTAGCTGCCTGTTGAGGCCTGGAAAATCGTAGGAAACAATAACAAGGGATTCTCCCCAGTCAATGTTCCCAACTAGCCCATGACTGTTTGGTATGGGGAACCCGTCCGGCTTGCAGTCCGGCTATCGTAGGTCAAGTAACAAAAATAAAAGGTTTTTTACCGATTGCAGCCTTGTCCATCATGTATATTTTTGTGTTTTTTAGTTTTAAGTATGAAATGCAAGTGCCTATCTAAAATGTAGATTGATCAAGAGTAAGAGGAGCGGTCACAATGTGATGCGCAGGTTCTTACCTCTCATCTTAAACTCTCTCACATCTAAATCACACACAGCTGGAAATAAACTAACTAAGCTATCCCTAGGGAGCAAGATTATCATTTAATGAGTAATGTATTATTGTTCATGCGTTAAGAAAAATCACAGGTAGCTGTTCTTTGGTTCAAAACACATAAACATGAATAGATAGATGAACAATAAGATAGCTCATTGCTTATGAAAACATTCATTACTCATAGTGGAAATTATCATAAAATAAACTAGAGAACATTCATACAAGAACATAGGTTTAACAAGTTAGAACGATCTCACAGTTAATGAATAAAAGTTGAAACCAAAATAGTTCCCTTTCAACAACATCCATTTCACAGCATTTGAACATTCCACCAAAGCTTTCTCCAACAGGAAAAATTGTAATTGTCTATTGCAAAATGAAGTAGTTCCTCTTACAACATGTTCTCACAAGTCTAACTGGAAAAAAGTCCTTCCTCTATCTAACTCTCCTATACTTATACAGAAGGCAAAACTTTTGGGCTGCCCCAAATGACTCCTGGGCTTCCCCAACGTTTCATCTCCCAAAATTGTCTGATAGTGAGTGCTCATACAATTTACAATATATTACATTTAAACAATCTAATAAAGCACTTTAAGTAGAGGGCCCTTCTTGATTATTTAGGAACTTTTTCCACACTTGGGATTCTGATGATATGCTCTCAAATTCGGAAGGCTCGAGAAAATGAATGTTGATTTCAAACTTTACAGCCTAATTTTTAATCACTTCAATTCTTGCTGAGCTTAGGCGTAATTGATCCTCAAGTAATTGTGCACTGGCTACTAAATGAGCCACTTCATCCTTCAAGATCTATTCATTCAAGACCTTTACTTGCTGAATCCTTTGCTCATCCTCCTGATATCTGCTCTGCAACATTCCTGTGAACAACTAATTTTCTCTAAATGCATATAATCTTTGTTCAGCAGCCACCTAGAAACAGTTCTAAGTGATCAACACCCTTCTGCAATACTCGCTGCAAGCTCCTCTTGTTTTCTTTACATCCTTCTTGAACTCTTTCATTTTGTTTATTGCAAATTCCAACAAGTCATAATCCTGCTTTAAGCTTTGTTGATATTTGGCTGGTAAGTCTGTCGGAATCTCTTCATTGGCCTCCATCCTTCCTATCCTTCCTGTCAGGACTTCCAAAATGTCCTGAGACCTATCTACAAAATATGATGTAGTCTCCAAAATTTCCTCCAATCTGTTATCTACCTGCAAGACTCTACATCTTTCTTCTTCAATGGACACCTGCAGCTAGTGCATTGTACTTCTTTGTGTTAGGACATGCTCTTTAAAAGGTTGAATACTGGTTTGCTGTTCCTTGGCCTCTTTCAAAGATGCTGCTAGTGAATCAATTTGTCCTTTAAACTCTACTGCTTGCACCTAAAATTGTTTTTCATTTTCTTCAATGGTAGCCCTTTGTGTTTCCAACTCCCCAACTTTACTTTGAAGCTGGTCTCTTTCTGCATTAAGGTTTTCATATGTTGTTTTTAACCCATCCCTGTCTATCTTTAGCTCCTGATACTCTTGCTGTAACCTTTGTAATTCTGCTAGGTTATTCTGAGCATCTCTTCCTACCTTTTCAATGGAGACTTCCAAAGTTATCTTGTCTACTTGGAGGGACTGAAGCTCTGCTTTTGAAGACTTCACTTCATTTCACATGTATTCAAAATTTCTTTTTAGTCTGTTGCCTTCATCCCTCTCCTTTCTCAGGGTATATTTTAATTGGGTTTCATTTTTCCTCGATTGCTCAAGGTTTGTCATTATTCGATCTACATTGTCTTCAGTGGCTTGGAATAGAGCCAATCCATCTCTGGTTGTAAGTCTTGGGTCTTTATCCATCCCATGAACCAATGTTTTATCAGTGACCATCATCCCTGATTGTCCACCTATTTCAACTTTATTCTCAGTCCTTTTCACAATCCTCTTCTTTTCTTTATCATAGAAAATGGTGCTAAAATCGGGAACTTCTTCCCCTTTCTTCTGCTCAAAAGGTATCAGCCTTAATTTAGAAACAAAAACCTGCCCTATATTGTTGCCAGCAGTTGCAGCAGGCTCTTGAGAGTCAGGACAATCCTGATTTTTCACTCCTTGAGTGTCTGCTGGGTCAGAAGTTTGTTGGTCTATTGTGGACCCTGTCAGCTTCAGACTTTCAGCTTCCTTCTTCTTTTTCTCTTCATCCTCTTTCTTTTTTCTTTCTTCTTCTTGATTCTTGGCAGCTTCTTCTGCATTCTTTGCTGCTTCCTCTACATTCTTTGCTACTTCCTCTGCAAATTTCTGGCTTTCTTCTTATTCATTCTTAAGCCAACTTCCAGCCTCCTATGCTAGTCTAATAACATCTTCTTCTCTTTTCCTGACATCCTCTTCATTAGCTTTCTTCTGTTCAATTTGGCCTTTACCACCTTTAGTGGTGATATTCTTTTTAAATCTTCTTTTCAATGTAGTCATATTTTCTGCATTTCTAAAAATTTCTCCATCTTTGTCCGAGTGGTTTGTATATTCAAAATGAACATTGGCCTCCTTGCAATGTTCCACAACTTTGTTTTGAGAATCATTTCTATGGAAGTTCATCTCCCCAAAGTGAAAATGCTCCAGTTCTTGTACAAAATCCGTAGTTAGTTTAACCTTTGCAAATTTATAGCTACCTAACCTCAAAAGGTATGGGAGGATAGGATTACTTCTTGTGTTCAAAAAGGAAACTCCCTATACCATCTAAGTAATCCTGCCTGACTGCTTCTTTATGCACCACATAATTAGTGGCATACTTGGGAAGCAAAGAAGGTGCCCTAGAGCAACCATACATCCTAATATAAATCCCTTCATTAGTCAAGTAGTAATTTTCATAGTCCTCAATCACTTTCAATTCCTCCTCAGACATACAATTGCATTCTTTCAAGAAAATCAACGTATACAAAGGCATAATAAAATGTTCACAAATTTCTTTATAATGACTGTAATATTTGTGTGCCCACAATAGCTTGTAAGCTATGTACATAGGGGTTCTGTCCCTATCCCACATGCACCTTAGGTCTGGAAATGGCTGGGTGCATAGTATACAATCAATTAATATGGAGCTCATGTAGAACTCAGACATTTTCTGAGACACCCCTCCCAGAGCTGAAGAAATGGAAGCTAAGAGACTGTTGGACACAATGTTCTCCCAGATGAATGTAGTCCCCTGGGTGGCTACATAGAAAATAATGGGAACCCAACCCAACTTGAAACTTCTACCGTGGGCTCTCCCAAAAACGTTGTTCAGCATTAACACTATAAACCTATAAGGGGTTCTTAGAGTAGCTATGTCATATTCCCCTGATGGCCTGGTTCGAAAATTCTTACCAGGTATCATCATTCTTTTTACTATTTCAACCAGGTCTAACTTAATTTCCTTTAACCAATATTGAGTTAGGTAAACCTGGGCTGGAGGTAAGTGATAAGCTAATGAGACATACCCAGGACTGTAAGTAGCATAGCCCTGCTTGGCAGTATTGGCCAGAATCATAGTAGTCACATCTGCCCTAGGTAGAATCCATCCAATCACTTCAAAACATGGAAAAATCTCAGGTCTGGTAGTTATCTTCATCAAGGCAGACTTCTCAATCTTGGCATATATTGTTAATTCTTCAAACCCGGTATCAAGCACTTCTTGGTTTGAAATCAGTCTATAAATCTTGCCCCATTTGTAATCAGGTTCCACCCCAGTGATGGCTCTAGTATCTTCATAAATGTACTCAACCTTTGTAATAATTTCCACCTCAAGTTCCCCTTCAGCAATAGGAGCCTTCTTTTTTTGTCTTTTCGACATCTTTCCTTTACAATAGTTTCGTTGTCACAAACCAAAATACATTCAAGCTATTTGAGCTTTTTAAAATCAGTTATTCGAAGAATGAAGAAAAACTGTATAAACATTTACCTCTTCCATATTCGGAACAACTGATCTAAATGCAAAAATGAGAATAACAAACAAAGCTTCTGCAAGCTATTCCTGAAAAAACCTAAGTCTGAACAATGCTATCTCGTCCAATGAAAATAACTCTAATAGCAAATGCATGCATTCTAACTCCTCGCTCAAACATACATCCCATCAATGAGGCTCATCTTCGAAAAATGTGACACTAACCAGAATACGTGGGTGGCCAAAATAATAGAAACTCAACACCCTCCATCATCCCAAACAAAACCAGGGTAAATCCTACACTTAAATAAATGAAACCTCCCCTCCCCAAACGGCCAAACGCAATCCCAGAAAAACCGGTGCAGACACTGTAATGCTTGTCTACACCAATTTCCTAAACAATCAGACAATGTTCGAAACTCCATAATGGCTTTGCAAAAACCACTTAGGAAAAAAAAACCCCCTCCTTCTGCTAACTGTCAAAGTAGACAACACTATACTAATAGGATACAAACCAGACATATACGCCCATCTACCACGATGGGAAAAAACTAACCAAAGGATGAGACCCTAGTTCCAAAAATCAGCAAAAAGAGTAAAACCACAGTTGGCCTACCTAGCAACAAGCTGCAGTTGACAAGGAAAACAAATCCGAAAGCTCCACGGAGATGCCACCCACAAATGATATCCCGACAGCTAGGCACAAATGCACAGTTCGAATCGACAAGGACAGTGCAGGCACAAATTCACAAGGATAATAATAGAATAATGCCCCATCCCACATATATATATATATATACCCTCATGAAAAAACTCGGTGGGAAAAACATTGCATATCAGGCGGCAGGAAAACTAAGACATCGATTATCAACCTGCTACAGAGCCACAACGGTGGGCGATGAAGACACTATGAGTTCCACAGCACAATGAGAATCATCGACGAAACACACACTATAAATCTCAGCATTAGAGCTCAAAACAACGAAAGCATATGACCATTAGTATGTTAAAATGCCACAACGGTAGAAACTACATAGACCAAAAGCCCGCAGACCAGTCAAAATCGGCGAAAAAGGGAAACAAACGTTAGGTGAACCATCGGTGAAAGGAAAAGATAAAAGGCGGATGGCTAGTCCGTTCCGGAGCCACAACCACGAAACACAAATAGACTAAGGATTTTGTGAAAACAAAAATGACGGGGATCAGACAAACAAAAACTAGTCCCCCAATTCAAGTGTCCAGCACGGCGCCAATAGCGACAAGAAGAAAATTACAAAAGCAAACTGCGGGATAGACAAAGGTAAAATCCTCCATCGTAGTGCTTGCAATTTTCCATCCAAAACAACGGCAATACAAGGTACTGGTGCTCCGACGGTGACAAAACAAAAACACTGAAATAAAAATAAAACAAAAGCACATCGGCGAAAGACAAGGTTTTGGATCGCGTCATTTTCTATTGAGCCTCCGCAATAGTGGTTGCGTAGGTGACTACGGCCCCAATTCACAGTTCAAACAATTTCTGACATCGAAATAAGAAATCATCCGTAAGTCAAAAATTAAGGTCAAATGGCAGCATCAACATACAAAGATATTCATTCAACAATCAACCTCAAAAAATCAAACTCACAGTAAAGTTAGGGAATCCCAACAACTAAGCAAGACAAAATTTAAAAGGAGGGTCCCAATTTTTTTAGAAATTTGGGAAAACGTTGCAGCTTCAACACTGCCCTTAGGGCCATAGACCCCTCCAACTCCAAGTTGATCACATTCAAATCAGATAATGGAGAACCATGCATGCCATCCACCATCACCTTCCAAATCCTGGTGTCTATCCGGAACTTGGTTTTGCACCGGTGCATAGTAGATGAGGGGGAATGTATGTGCATTATGTCTGACCTAGTCTGACAGAAACTTGGATCACCAATTCTGCAACCATCCTCCACAACTCTGCGGGCTTATGATGGCCATCCCACTAAAGCCCAAGGAATCCTCCCCCATGTCCCCATCACGTTAGCCAGGAAGACAGTTTTGATTGACATAGAGGTTGTCAATGCTCAAATGGACTATAAAATTCTCCCCAAAAGAAGTTATATGTACGCCATGAGAGCGGTCGCATCAACTATATTCTGTCTCATTATGTCCCCCCACGAAGGGAAGATCGTGACGGTTGATCAACTCATTTATCACGATCCGCAAGGGTTAACGAAACCCAAAAATGTTATCCCTATCATTACCACCATTGAGCCACAAGGGATGACCACACATGCCAATGTTGTCCCTACACTCAACACCATGGTTGAAAATAGACCAGCCTCCCCATTGTTGAATGTGGGCCCTGGGTTGTTTGCTGATACAACCATGATGACTCATTTCCCCTTAGTGTCACTGCCACCGACACAAAATGAGACTGCGGACTTGTGCATGGTCTCATCCAGCACTGCTACACTTAAACAACAACCACAGCCACAGCCCCAACCCCAACCACAACACCGTCCACAGTCGCAACACCAACAACAGGTGCAACATCACCCGCAGTAGCAACATTACGCGTAGCTGCAACCACAACCTCACCCCCACATACAACCATCAGGAAGTTATCTGGGCTCATCTCTAGTCCATACGATTCCCTTCCTCTTTCCTCTGCCTGGTATCATGAGCAAGCCGGTAATGGGCACCTTGAGCCTACCTAATTTTACATTGGGAATTTCGGTGTGGTATCTTGATCCACCAGCTCAACCACCAATTCCCCAGGTTGTTTTAACCCCGGTAAAACCCATTGCGGTCGAGTCTCACCCTCAACCAGGCCCCCAAAAGCCAACCACCATACCCGCACCTACACTGCCCCACCCAAAAAGGGTCAGGGGAAAGAACGCCAAAGCTACCGCAGAACCTCGACAGATATTGCCTTGTGCTATCTACGAACAACAGGGCCACCCAACTCAGAATTTCAATGAAATTCCAATGATTCCTGCACATTTGGATGCCATGGACACAACCGAAAACCTCCCTGTGGTTGAACTCCCATTTACATGATGTCTAGTTCAACTGACCTGCTTATCTCCACCTCCAACGATGGTCCATCAGACCTGTCTCTTCGTTTCTTCGGTAACGATGAGGAGATAATTGAAGCTTTAACCACCCCAGAATACCCATTGGGATGACATGAACCATCTCTCATTCTTCCTCCTTGAAGAACTTGTGTCGCAGTCTAACCCATTTTTCATGGAAACCAAAGATTTCATCCATGGGAAAGTCGACTGGTTCAAGAACCCCATCCTAGCACTAGAAGGGAACATGGCCAACATCTCACCCACCATCAAAATCAACATCTCAACCGATCTCAATATTGTTGAAGAAATCATGCTGGGGGCATCGTGCTCCCCGGAAGAGGTCACTACCTACAAAACTCTCTTCCAAGAATTCTGTAACATCTTCACCTGGTCTTACACTGAAATTATTGGCTTAGATCCATCCATCGTGGACCACCACATCGACACATGGCCCGATGTGGGCCCAGTTCACCAAAAGCAATGGCTGATTCACCCTTCCAAAGTGGCGGCGATGAAAGATGAGATAGAGAAGCTGTGCATAGTTGGCTTCATCTACCCCATTGCCTACACCACTTGGGTTTCTAATCCTGTTCCTATGAATAAAAAACAAGGTACCATTCGCATTTTCACAGACTTCTATGACCTCAATGGGGCATGTCCCAAAGACAACTTCCCAACACCCTACATCGATCAGATTATTGATCCATGCGCTGGGCATGAGGCCTTTTCCTTCATCGATGGATTTTTCATCTATAACCAAATCCAAATCTAAAAAGAAGACCGTTATAAGACAACATTCACAACCCTGTGGGGCACATTCGCATATTGCGTCATGCCCTTTGTCCTGAAAAACGCTGGAGCCATCTTCCAGCGCACCATGACATATTGTTTCCATGACCTAATTCACATCATCTTGGTCTACCTGGATGAACTTACCGCTCCATCACTAAAACAAGCATAACACATAGATGACTTGCAACAAGTCTTTTTCTGTTTCTGCAACTACAAAATTCGCCTAAATCCCCTCAAGTGAATTTTTTGTGTCCCAGCAAGCCATCTACTCAGATTTGTCATATCCCACAAAGGGATAATCGTAGATCCCCTCAAAGTTTAGGCTATCCTCAATCTTCCTTCCCCAAACACTCAGCATCAACTGCAGAGCCTGCAAGGAAAGGCAAACTTCCTTCACTTCTTTGTACCTGAGTACGCAACAAAAGCTTACGGATTCATTCGTCTGCTCTGCACAAAAATCCCCTTTGTTTGCGATCAACAAGCACAAGAATCATTTGATGCACTCAAACAAGCCCTGGCTTCTGCACCATTACTCTCAGCACCAGATTTCACCCGAGACTTCATTCTCTATGTGTCAGCCTCAAACAATGCCATTGCTGGAGTCTTGGTCCAAGAAGACGATGCTTGCCATGAGCACGTGATTTACTACATCAGTTAGAAGCTAACATGACCGCCACTACGATGTTCACCCGAGGAGAAATTGGCCCTTGCCATCATCTTATCATCTTAGAAGTTGTGCCACTACATCATCACAAACCATACACATGTAGTGGCTGATTCAAACCCAATGCCGTACCTCTTAAGTCACCGCCTTCTACAAGGTAGAGCAGCTAAGTGGGTAGTCGTCCTCCAAGAATTCGACTTAGAGTTCGTTTCCCCGAAAAGCACAAAGGAACTCATAGTGGCCACCCTCATGACTGATCTGCCACCATTAACCATGTCATCACCCCCCAAGGATGATCTCCCTGATGATTTCCTATTCATCATATCCATGGATGACCCATGGTATGGGGACATCCTTCTTTATTTACGAACACAGAAGTTTGCAGCCCACTTAAACCGTGAGGATAGGCAATGCATCCGACATCAAGCCATTCGCCACTTACTGATTGGAGATGTTCTATATCATCGAGGCATAGATACCATCCTATGTAATTGCCTCACCCATGATGAGGCTGAAACCATTCTCAACGACTGTTATAGTGGAGCCTATGGTGGACACCTTTTAGGTTTGGCAACCGCCCAGAAGATTTTACGTGTTGGCTAATTCTGGCCCTCCATCTTTGCTGATTGCGTTGAGGAAATCAGGCATTGTTGTAGCTGTCAACTCCTTGCCCCAAAAGTAAGAGCCCCTCCAACACCATTACACCCTGTAGTCATAGTCGGGCCATTCTACAAATGGGCAATCAACTTCATGATAATCAACCCCGTCTCGACCAACGGTCATAAATACATCATTGTGGTATTCGATTACTTCACTAAGTGGGCTGAGGCCATGCCCACATTTGATTGCAAAGTTGAAACCGTAGCACGCTTCTTGTTTAACCACGTTATTGCATGATTTGGTGTTCCTAAACAATTAGTCTCAGATCATGGAGCACAATTTCAAGATGCCATATGGGATGAACTGTCAACCATGTTGAAATTTGAACACCAGTACTCATCATCCTACTATGGCAACGACCAAGTTGAAGCAGTCAACAAAATCATCAAAACAATGCTCCAAAGGATGGTAGGAAACCATAAAACCAACTAGAATCACATGCTATTCTTTGCCCTATGGGCTTATCGCACATTCACAAAAACCGCAACCAGTTTCACTCCTTTCTACCTAGTACATGGCGTTGAATCAGTACTCCCTATAGAGTGCCAAATCCCCTCCGTCTGCCTCGCAGTAGAACTTCTCTATAACACTTCACCTTTAGAAGAACGACTCCTCCAACTTGAGCAACCATAGAAGACCGTTGAGCTTCCCTCCAAGCCATTGAAGTAGCAAAAACACGGTCAAAGGTCCACTATGACTCCCATGTCCACCCTCGCACCTTCAGCGAAGGTGATATGGTTCTAGTATATGACCAACCCAATGATAAGTTGGGAAAAATAAAGTTCGAGTCGATGTGGTATGGCCTGTACGTCATCCACCATTTCCTTAGAAAAGGGGCATACACCCTTATTGACTCGAATGGACAACTCTTGGAGAACCCCTGCAACAGGCTCTACCTTAAGGGATTTTACGCTTAACATCACCAATGAGTCACTTCATTTTCTTTTCTTGTTTTTCAACATTTTTTTACCACAAGTTAGGGGCAGCACCATTATCTGCTACTCCAAAGTCACCCGGAATTATTTCGAGACACCTCTCATACCTCTGGGATCAAACTTATATCTCCTTATGAGACCATCGTTTCATGTTTAAAAAACAAATTTCGCGACCGTTTCCTGAAATCTACCTCGATCTACAAGCCATAGCATGGAGATGCAAGTGTCTGTGGACCTGTACTTGTATCACTCTTCCCTACCGCTACTCATGCAGGTTTTCAAGCCACCACCCGTTAAGGGTCACCATTTTTCTTCTTATTTTGTATTTTAACACATAGTTGTCTTCTCCATCCACCACACCTTAGGCGGACCTTTGGACCATTGTCCACAAAGCGATTTATTTTTCTTGCATATATTTGGCATATAAGTGCCCCCAGACTTGCACTCACATCACATGTAGTCAAATTCATCCACTGCAACTCACACATAGCTCTCTTGACCTCTGTTCGAGAGACACCTCGGTTTGCGTGCCTCTGTCGCACTGTGACGATCTATCCCGCACATGTATTGGTATGTTTGAGAGCCTTTTACTTGGTCCATACTACGTGAATGAACTTTGTACCACTGTCCACCGTCCTGACATGGGGCACCGCCTATGCCACCACAATCGGTTAACAATACTGGAGTTTCATTTAAGCTCTTTATGACTCCTAAAAACAATGAAAAGATAGTCGAGCATAGCTGCTTCCTTTCTCGCTCACTAAAATATAGGAAAGGGCATATACATTGTCTCGTTTACCTCCTTTTGTGGACTATGTAGACCATCAAATGAAAAGGACCACCTTGGCATATTCAAGCCAAGACCGTTCCCCTCTGCATACTTTTATGCTTTCTCGGGCAGAGGGGCTGCACTTTATGAAAAAGCTCACCATGGGTTGTCATTAAACTATTTTCTAGACTTCTCACCAAGAAAATATTGCCGAGCAAACTTGGTTTCATTCATGCTCGTAAAAGTATCTAAATGATCGTCCAGTTAGTATAGGTTTAACCTTTTCCAGCCTGATTGGACTACCAATAGTAAAGAAGTCTCTCATCCCCTACAGGATGGGCGAGCTCTCCTATGTATAATTTTATCCTTTTTCAGGCACAGGATACTACCAACGAAAAATATCCCCCACTGGAGTCTTCTTCGTTCTTTCAAACTCTCTAAAATTGAAAGCACCATCGAGCATTTACCTTATCGGGATTGCCAAAAATCCACGAGATCGTACCATAACGGTGTCTCTAGACACCACCCCATGAAAACAGTTTGGAAACATTCCCACTTTGGGTCTCCTTTGTTCAGATTACTCTGCAATGTGTCTTCCTTGGACCCCATCAATATGAAAAGTGTCCACCTCCTCTAAGTATTTCCCATCTGTAGTAACATTCCTGGTATTACAGCTATGATCCCATTCCCATGAGTCATTTTCGTTTGCTTCCTGGTCTGCCCTGCCGTCATACTATGAACAAAGGAATTTTGAGTCTACCACACTCCCCCTACCCATGTTCAATTCTTTCCCTCCCCCTCCTCCCCCCAATTCAGTCGGTCAGTCCGCAGATTGTCTCACACCTTTCGGTTATCTCCCTCACGCTTCTGGTCAAGGAAACATCATTTCCTTGACTAAGGGCAGGTCTCCCTCTATCGACGACAACACACATATTCCATAGGATAGACCCAGAGGTCCCTGTACCTTGGTTTCATTAACATCATTGATGAGTTCCTTGGACCACTTGAGAGGAGTCCTTAGTGCCTCTCAGGATGGTTGTTTCTCACGTGCTCGACTCCAACTACATCATCGCACCATTGAGATTCATACAGGGCTTGGTCCGTGCAGTATTTGGTCAAAGACCCCGGATGTCACCTAACTCTAGCACATTGATGGGTCTATTCAAGGGACCTAAACAAGTTATGTCCCTTGTGATTTCCAGGTTGCATTGGAGACAGTGTTCAAAATCCCCACCAATGCTTTTATATAGATTTATGATTGGTGCAACATACTTGTACCACAGAGACTCTGACTCTCAATCAGCAATTCCATACAGCTATGTACCATCCCAGATCCAGCACGGCCATCAGTCATCAATATATAGCATTCCATGAGAATGCCATGGGTCCAATGTACTAGTTCTTCAAATCAATATTGTATTTAGCCTCACATTGAGGCAACCACTATGCATTATTAGCTGTATATGATTGGCTCTTGTCTTTTAGAGCTTAGATCAAATTATTCTTTTGACATTGTCATGAGCATGGGGATGCCTGCCTCATCCATATACATGTCAAACATTATTTGTATCTCACCCATTGATGGGAACCATATTAGTACAAAAACCAAAATCCACCATGCCCCAACCCCGGAAGCACCACCTCTCCGCAACAAATCCTATGATGTCCATCAACCATACGATGAGGTCATGCCCTCACACGTTAGGGGGAAATCTGTTAACCCAAAAAATCCCTCACTTAACTCTACATGGCCTACACCACCCAAGGACACCCATGCATGACCTTTGTATCACCCCATTAGACCCCCACACCCTCAAAAAGGCTTAAAAATGAGTAAAAGGGCTTAAAACCCCCCAAAAGGAGCTTAAATAACTCTCCTAGGGGCTAAAGCCTCCAAAAAGGGGCTAAAATGCCTCAAAGGAGCCTAAAAACCTAAAAGGAGCTAAAGTTAGGGTGGAAGGGGCTAAAAGCCCAAAAAAGGGGCTAAAGCCCTGACCAAGGGCTTAAAACCCTAAAAGTCCCCAAAAATGCTATAAAAGGAGGGGTGGGGGTCACTCTCAAACAACTCTTCCCTTGCATACTATTATGCTTCCTGTGGATGCCTTGAGACTCTTTTCCTCTCAAGCCACCCACATTCCCCTCTCATCCACTCATCTTCCCCATTGAGCCATAGCTCCTCCATTCCTGAGTGACATAGAGAGGTGCTTCCTCCAGCCAGGGCATGGTGGCCCATTGCACCAAAGAAGAGGTACACCATTGTTTGTTTATGTGTTTTCTTTAGTAGTTTAGTCATTTTCCTAACCCATATTTGCTTGCAGGTTTGATTTCTAACATGTTTTGCAGGTTTATTGCTGTTTAATAGTTGTTTGCAGGTTCTTGGAGCAAATCCCTAACCCTGTTTGCAGAGGGGCTCACGACCATTTCTTTCTATTATTTGCTTTCATCTCTATCCAGTTTCATCTCGGCTTTTCTTTTCAGCATTTTCCACATAGGAACCTACCCTTCCGTCCTATAAACAGAAGGGAACCATTCTTGGCCCTCTAGCAGGGAGAAATCCCTACTACATCACCTACGACTCTGAAAGCCTTTGATGGACAAGGTTTCCAGCCCCATGGTCTCATACCAGCCCTTTTAGTCGAGCTTGGGGGAAAAGTTGTTTCTATTCAAGTGGAAGTAGTAGATGCCCTGTTAGATTACAACCTCCTTTTAGGAATAAATTGGTTTTATGCCATGATTATTATCGCTTTGATGGTATTTTGAATTGTCCAATTTATGCATCTAGGGAGAATTGTCATCATTGACCAGGTCAATCTCTATACACCGGATATTACTACTGCTACGACTAATAACAGCCTATGTTAGTCTAGTCCCCTGCTCCTTACCAGTCGATTGAGGTAGACATGTTGAAGGATTTGTCCCTTATGGGGATTTTTTCCTCAAACCCTCCTAACATAGACATGGCGACAGTAAGTATGATTTTGTCATTTAATTATGATCCAAAGGGAAAACAATTTGTTGAGTCCACCTCATTAAGTCTGCATGAATAAATGTACAATGTTATCCAAACCCTTTCCGATAATCACACTGATGAGATTCATCTAGTGACTTCAGACCCTTACCACCTACCCTACTGGTTAGAACCCTCTCTTCCTATTCTAGATTAGCTCTCCCAGACTTTTCCTTCTGATAAGTCCATTATGGAGATCATGAGTACGAATGAGCCTATCTGGGAGGATCATCATCATAGATCCTCGTTCCTCCCCAACACCAGTTCGGTAGACCATGATTTTGCATCCCTTTTTTCCACTGATATTGTCAACACACCTCAAACTCCTATATTGTTGAAAGAAACAAATTCTAAAGGAAACCTATGCAACATTACTCAAACAAATCCAATGGACATATCATCCAAGCCTGGTACCCTTGAGCATGTTCATGTTGGGAAGAACTACTCAGCAGAAGAATCTGAAGCATACAGATCACTTTTCAAAGAATTCCACAATTTTTTTCCTGTTCTTATGAAGAAATGTCGGGGATAGACCTGTCCATTATGGTCCATGAATAAAAAAACTATCCCACTACTAAATATATTAGGAAAAAACTAAGGCAAGTCCATCCACGGAAAGCCACAGCTATCAAAGCTGAAATAGAGAAACTTCTCAAAGCAGGGTTTATTTATCCCATACCACTGACGGAATGGGTATCGAACGTCATCCCTGTCAATAAAAAGTAGGGAACCATTAGAGTCTGGATCGATTTCATAGATTTGAACAAAGATTCTCCCAAAGACAACTTTCCCACTCTGCATATCGACCAGATTATCAACAACTATGCCAGAAGTGTCATCTTCTCATTTATGGATGGATTTTTCAGGTTATAATCAAATTGATATTTTACCCACCGATCAGCACAAGACAACATTCATTTTCCCATGGGGAACCTTTGCATATAGGAAGTTACCTGTTGGGATATCAGGCAGGTTTATACTTTAGCTTTGCACCAACAAAAAGACCCACAGTGTTGGCCTTTTGGCAACAACCTGCGAACAGGTTGTAGTCTCACCCGAAATAACTATGGGGTGCCATAGAATTAGGTTTCTGCAAGCAAAAGAGGGATATTACTGTACCTTTATCCTTAACAACAAATATTTATACAAAATAGAGCTTCGGCATTCACTTAGTTAGCTTCGCAGTTTAGATAAATAACGTTACTTGCTTAACCCTTAACTGGGAATTGACAGCGAAGTTACTATTTAACAGTTATCTTACTTTAGCATTCACCTACTTATCAAAATCATAAAAACATCACAGCACAAAAATAACACAACACAAGATTTAACATGGTTCACCCCTAGGGTAGGGGCTACGTCCATAGAACTGCTTTTATTCAACTCTTTACAAACCACAGTTCTGATCTGCGCACTCAGCTGCAGATCCTTCCTTCAAGCCTAACTGTGCACTTAGCTGCAGTTCCTTTCTTACAAAATCTAAGCTGCGCACTTAGCTGCAGTTCCTTTCCTTACAAAACCCTCTGCGCACACAACTGTAGAGGTCATCCATGCACACAGCTGGGACTTGACCTTAAAACCCAAAATAGATCTCACTTCTTCGCATCAGATGGTCTTCGTGTCATTAGATACCTTTGACATCTTTACATGAGTTCCTATTTATACAAGTGCACTATTACAAAATCATGGGCTTATACCCGAAATTTATGGACAATTACAAAAAAGAGGGCTTTGACTCAACCCCGACACCCCTAAGACTATTTTGAGTCACAACTCCACTTACAAGCTTCCACAAAAACCTTGAAGTTACAAAAATTAAGGACCATTAAGGTGCGCGCCCCAACAATCCCCTAAGACTCACCAGTGTCCCGTCCCGGGACACTCTGCTACTTGTCTGGTGGGATAATCTTGTTGGCAAAGGTAGTGAACTGCTTGTTGAGGCCATGCATGATATTATCGACTGCTTGCTCCTTCTCCACCAAATCTTGCAATGCTGCTGTTGTTGCTTCGCTGGAATTTTCCTGTGCAAATGCATCATGCTCCTTCAGAACTTTGAGCTGGCTGTCTGCAGCAGTACTCAACTCTAAGGCCTCGTTGACAAGGGGCTGCATAGAATTTTCTAACCGTGTTGCTTTCATTCTACATGACTCAATTTCCTACTGGAGTTCATTACTTTGCTTTACCTTGAGCATCTTCTGCATAGGAGGCAGAGTCTTAATTTTTGCTTTCACTGCATCCAACTTTGTCTGTCGTTGCTTGATGGTTTCCTGTAGCTTTTCTACTTCTGGATTTTCCTGTAGTTTTGTCCAGGCGTCAACGCTTTCCTCTAGCAGTTTTGCTGTGCTGCTCACGAGATCTGAGATCTTTGTTGTTGAGGCCTGAATATCTCTGCGACGCTTCTCCCTGACTTCTGGTGGAATCTCTGGGATGATGCGAAGTTGAAGCTCCGCAATCTGAGCCTCATGTTCTGCTTTGAGCTTCTCTATTTCACTGCGAGACTACTTTGCGTAATATTTTAGCTTGGCGATTCTTTGCTCTGGCTCTTCCTTGGCCTATATTCCAAAGTCAGGAATACTTCGACATGCCTCATCCAATACTCGTGCTAATGTGACCTTCTTACGTTTTGCGTCGCTCTTCCTCTGCTCCACTTCCTCCAACTGCATTGCGAGGCTCTCACTCCGCTTCATGGTATTTTCCAATTGTATCTGAGATTAGTGGTCTCGTGCTTGGATCTCCCTCATGATTTCTAATTGGCAGAGATGAAACTCCGTCATGGACATCTTGGTGTAATCTATTCCAACTATCATGCTCATCTTCGAGCGAGATGTTGCGTCAGTTATTATGAGGGCTACACTTGACACTTGTCCCCTGTTTTCTCTAACTGGCCATTGTCTTGTGTCTAGCTGCGCACTTAGGGGGGTACTGTTTGCTGTAGCACTAGTTGCTGATTTTTCTGCTAAATCCTTCAGCTCTGAAATTCCCCGATCTACGCCGGTGAGTGCATCAAGATGCGTAGCTGCAAACTCTGACCATTTCTTGGTGAGAACTTCTGTGGACTTTGTCAAATCCTGATCAAGCTCCTCAGTTGTCAGGGCTGGCTCTTCATCGATATTCTTATCTTTTGACGCCTTCGTTTTCTTTCGGGATTGAGGTTTGGTCACTTCTTTGCTTCTGACAACTTGCACTTATCTGGTCGATTAGGGTCTAAGACTGTTTTGACCGAGTCCTCTTCTTCTTCTTCATCTCCGTCATCTCCACCCTGGTCGTCTTCACTCTGCTGCGACTCACTCTGTTCTTCACTTTCTTTGAGTGGGTCATTCTGCTACATCTGACTAGGTCCCGCACCTACATTGGTGACTGGGGGGATTGGAATGTTGGGTTTTGTCCCTGCATCCTTCAACCATTCAGCCGGCCACTACTGAACTACCGCGAGGATGTCTTCTTTGGTTACTACGTATGGTAACTTAAACCATTTATGCTTTTTATCTGTGCGGGCCTGGATGAAAAGATGATGTATATCAGCCCTGAAGTTGGCCGCTCCATCATACTGAGAGAATAGCTCATTAGTGAGCCGCAGTGTTTGCAAAATCTCATAGGATATGCTCATGGCGTAAAAGGTGAACACATAGTTCGTCATCTGCTAGGATGCTTTGTCTTGCGACACCCAAAGAGATGCATACCTTGCTGTGCCAAGCATGTTTGGAGGTACATCAATAAACTGTGCCTCAGTAGGTTCTTTCCACCCAACCAGTGCAATACGCACTATTACCCATGAATAGTGAAAGGGTCTACCTTTCTCCTGTGCATCGCGGACATCTTCGAGGAATTCCTTGGCAATGTACTCTGCCCATTTGTAAATGTAGACTTTGGCACAGTTTGCAGCAATATTGACAATCGGGGCAGAGACTTCATGTGGTCTGCACCTCCTCATCAATTTGTAGGCTAAAATTCCAGTTGCGAAGTGAATGTTTTGGTGCTGAATTGTCGGAGTTTGATACCCTCGCTTCCCCTTCGTCAAGCCAAAGAGGTCCTTCATGCTTTGTGCCAGCTTCATATCTTCATGTTTTGAAGGGAATTCAATCCCCAAATCAGGCCCTTCCTTCGGTAAGCCTGTGATCCTATGAATGTGTTGCCGCCTTTTCACACACCTGGATCACGTGGCAGAAATCTTCAAGCCACTCGGTGTGTCCTTGGGGGCAAGTCTCGAGTCAAGGCTGTCACCTTGTTCTTGACTCCTCCGTTTAGGCTCAAATCCTAACGAAGCCAAGGGGGGTAGACCCTATTAAGTTACTAAGGATGATTTCTTAGTGTGGTGATGTTAAACTGAATCAGTTATTTAGGAGTTTGAATATTTTAACTATAAACAATCAAGATGACAAGATATGAAGATACACATGAAAGCACAAAGTTGATACACAATATATATATGAAGCAAAAAAGACCAGTGCCTTAAAAATGGAGTCAAAAGAGATCAGTGTGCTTGCATGTGTTTGGAATAAATGTTTTGCGATTGCATCTTGGTATGTTTTAAGTTAAAAATGAAGTATGAATTGATTAAACTAGGCTAAAGGGGGACTCCAGATATACCCGAGAGTACTTGGAGTATGTCCAAAACAAATCCTATATGGGCTATCCGCAAGGAATATGTGGGTTGAAATGGAGTCTCTGGGGCTGTGTTCGCAACGCACCCGTTAGGGTGTGACAGAGATCGGCACCCCGAGGTCACTTTTCAGTAGGTTCCCACTTCCTTTGGGTATTTTTCCACCGTAAAGGTTTGATCGAGGTGTTCGATTTTCACCTGATGGTTTGTTAATTGGGGAAGGTGAGTCCTAATTATGATGGTCACCCAAGTGCTTTTGATACAGCTTGACTGATCGGACGAACCGCAGCCAAGTGTAGAGCATACACACTGGGGTCTTATAAATTTTAATAAGTTTTAAAATATGTGTTCTTGCTTAAAAGAAAAGACTCCAAGAACCTCTTTCGATCCAAGTGGATCTCAATCGGGGAATCAATGAGGGGTTAATTTTAAAATGCTGATAAAAAAAAGATGAGAAAATAACACAACTACACAAATATGGTTTTCTGATTAATCCTACCACGAATCTCTTTCCCCTTTCGGGTCACTCGAGAAATCATGGGGTAAGTATTATGATTACTTTTGAAAGTAAGATATGGAATATGGAATTAAAAACAAGATCAAATATACTACCCTACAAATCAGATCAATTCTAGTAAAAGGAAATAAGCAGAAAACGACGAAAATGGCACCGACACGAATCCCCCCAGGGGGGATGGGGAATGGGCTCGAAAGAGCCTATTCAAAGGATGATTTTATTACAGCGGTTGCAATATCAAAGTAATAATAAAACAGATATTTCTTGGTCCTTATGTAGGCTGAAACCAATATCTTACAGTTTATATAAAAAAATTACAAATTATGTGACAAAAGAGAGACCCCTGGGGGGATTTGAGCGCTCCAAAAGCCACTTTGGACAGAAGCTTCCTTTCTTCTCTGTCATACCTGCTAAATGACAGTGAGTGAATTATAATAACAAATTCCCCAAATCACTTTAAGAGTGCCTTTGGGTCAGCCTACTTTATCTCAAAAATTAATGAAATTAAACTAGCTAAACCGACGAAAAAGGAACCAAGGAAAGCAAGCTTTCCTTGGGATATTGGCTTGCTGTTTGTGCAGCCAATTAAAAGCAGTGATATTGCAGAATATTTAAATTATTGAACAGAAAATGAAACTGCCTTAACAGCGAGCTATGAATTTTTCAATAAACTACTTGCGAAACTAAGGCAATTTTAGCTAGATCTCTTGAATTTGAACTTTATGTGCACAATGAAACTAAGATCTAGAGAATTGAAGGGATATTGATAATTAGATATATGTATGATTTTATTTATGAGATAGATCATATTTAAAAAGAAACCTTAAAGTAACCAGTTTGAGGAAAGTTTAATAATTTTTAAAGGAGGAAGAGAGAGAAAGAGTGTTGGTTTCCTTGAAGATCGACAGTAGAGCTTTCAGGTGGAATGCCGAGGGACTATGCCTTTGAAATTTTTTGAAGAGAATGAAGAAGCAAACTAGATCATCATCCTCTCCAAAGTATGAACCTGCAACTCAGCTGAAATCAAACAACTTGCCAAGAAACTTGTGAGATCCGATTAGTACATACAAAGAGATTCAAGATAACATGCATATAAGCTTATAGGACATGCTAAATCTAGATCTCTAAACATGCATCAAAGGAGAGTGATAGTCAATAAAATTATTGAACAACACCTTTCCTATCAAGATTGTAATAAGCTAATTACCAATCTTAACCACAGATCTACAAGAAAATAGCAAAAAATGACCACAGATACAGGTTACCTCAGTAAAACAATGGCAATAATCATCCACACATGTAATGGCACCACACCGTATTGCCTCCAAATATTTTCTTTATTTCAAATGAAAATTACAACAATACAATAGCAGCAGCACCTCAATCCCAGTTCTAACTAGCTTGGAAGAGGAGGTTGTGCCTTGATTTATACAATTTGCAGGCCATCTAGCCTAGGGGGGGCGCAATTCCTCATGGAATCAAGTGAAATCATCTGATGGATAGTTCATCAATGCAGAACTGAGGTTGAACTGAGCCTACTTGTCAACTGGGGGCCTAATCTGGCTGACACATCAACCCATACACTGACACATCGGCCCACAGAGCATCCAGGAGAGCCAAAACATGTTGAGGAGAGAGGGAGGGCGCAATTCCTCATGAATACCACTGTAGATCAGATCTGGATCTGATTTGATCCCCTTCTTTAGTCAAGGATTTGTCAGATCCAGTCAATTTGCTCCAGATCTGATTGATTTCAGTCAAATCGGTTGAGAATCCATTGAGTTATTGATTTTGGATTTGCTCCATTATTCATCAATTTATTAATTGAAATAATCAATAATTGATTTTTGGGGCTTTCTGACCTGAGTGATGGAATATCACTCAAAACTTAGGAAATAGTGGGTCCATGGGTTTACATGGTGCTCTTAGCTTTAAAATGAGCACCTACATGACTGAAACTAATTATTTGGCCCACTTTTATTACAGAATCAAATTTTCCAATTAAACTATTAAAAACTAGCATAAGTTTTGGAAAAATTAAAATTTTAATAAAAAACACTGAAAAAACTGAAAAATTGAAAAATTAAAAAACACCTAGGGGGACTTAGACATGTTCATATGACTCAAAAATGATGTCTAGCATGTTTATACATTGACACATAGACTCTAATAACCTCAATAGGCCTAAATGCCAAGCCGACCACCCCAACTTTGGAGGTATGGAGTGAAAAACTCAGAAATTATCAGTCGTTTGTTCAACAACCAATAATAACCAAGGGAAAAAACACCCTGGGCTGATCGGATTGACAAATGAAGTCTAAGAGACCGAGTCTTTTACAGACACTATCATGCTAGAAAATTTATTACAATTCCCCCATGGGGTATGAACATGTGATATGATACAACAAGCACTTCCCAGAAGTACTTCCAAAGGTCTTTTTGAAGTCCGAACAAGTTAACCCTGTTCGGTTCACTGGGCTCACTTGAGAAAAACCACTAAGTACAACTTAGGTGGTAACAAAATGAGTTCACCATTGATAGGAATTCTCTTGTCTCCTATCGATAGGTGCCTATCATGCACCAATGCCAATAACTGCTTGACTACCACGGTTACCTGTGTGCTGCGACCGAAGTGGGGGACATTTAACATCTTCAATAAGCCAGCTTTCTCCAAGCCAGCATCCCACTATTTCACTTCCAGTAATGTCACTCTAGTCTCTGGATATTTGGTGATGTGAAAGTATGTTCCAGGTGCGAACTATGGAAACTTCCCAAGATCATTCGTATTGTGGTCTGCATACTTAAGTCGGTCTATTTTCCCTGTCATGGTTCCGACCAACTGCACACCCGGTGGTAGCAAAGGGGTGCATAATGTGAACTTCTTTGTCCACCAAGGTAGCTGAACTCCTGGTCAAATGGGTGGAAGATATGGTGGATGCTGCGAGGCAACGTTCTCATCCCCTTCAGGTGGGACCTCTGTTGAACCAGACATATTCATCTTAGGATCCTTTGGTGTTTTCCCTGGTTGCTTGTGTCTGTCTTTGTTCAGCTTAGAACAAACTTCAGGCTTAAACTTTTTCTTGGTAGATCATGTTTGCATTGGCTGAGTTGATGCTAGGGAAATCTCTTCATGGGGTGGAGGTGTAGGTGTGTGGCTGAAAAGGTTCTGCAGACCCCCCTGTTCAAATTCTCTCACCAATTCCTGAAGCTCGCGATCAGCTATCATGGGCTCAATTGTAAAACTCAAGAAACTGCATAATGCAAACTTCGCGGGTGTGGGTGTCTTCTTATAGAATTCATCAACAAAATCTGTCATAACTGTGCATTGAAGACACCAAATCTTAGAGAGATCTTGTCCAAACAGTGGTAGATTTCCCAAGATCTCATTAATACAGGCAGTTAATACAGGTAATGTACCGGCGCTGCCAAATCTGTTTTTTTTCAATGGTCAAATTTTAAGCTATGACACATCTTTCTTCGTTGGCACAGCCACCAACTTCAGCTTTGGCACAATAGGGACCTTCGACACATCCTTATACCATGACATAATTTCTTTGACAGCCTCACTGATTCTTGTAGCGGGCATCTTATCTAGCTCCATTCTGAATTTTTCTTTATACTTAGGGTTCAGCCTATAAGGACGCTATTTCAGAGGCTTCGCATCAGGTTTCAAAGGGATTTTTATCACTCCTATATCACCAAGGATACCTTTCATTTCTGAGAACTTAGTCGGAAATAAGTCTTGATACTCATGGAGAAGTTGGGTCACCTTGCTTATCATTTCTTCATCCCAATAATCTCCAATGGTAGCATACTTGGGCATTTCTTCTGATCTAATGTTTACTTGCCTTGTTTTCAAGGGCTGAGTCACTTCAGGTGCTTTGACTGCTGGTCCATGTACTTCACATTGTCCTTTTGACTCAGGAATGTTAATGTTGCGTGGGTCATCATCCTCGTCAATTGCAAGGTTATAACATTGTACTGCATTAGCTTCTTGTTCCTTCCAATCAGTTTGGTACTCTGCTATTTCTTTATCATCAAACACCTTAGTATGGATCAACCTAATCACTGCGTCTAAAGCAGGACAAACCTCATTAATAGAAAATGTAAGCACAAAATATCAACAAGACTATCCCAACTTAGTGTACCATGGCGAAGCTCAACCTCCGCATACCACTTCTTTGCTACAGGTTCCAGAGTGTGTATGAACCTATGTACCCATTCTTCACGAGGTACATGCTTCCATGCTTCATAACATTGCTCCAAATGTTCATGAGGGCTAGTCTTACCATTAAACCTGCTTCACACCTCCTGAGGTTGATCCATGAATCTCAGGTGAAGGGAATTTTGACAAGCTTCCCAACTATGAATGTACTTTCTATGACCATTCCACCATCTAGTAGCTGTGGCTATAAATACTGAATCTAGAGTCTCAATTTTCTATGAATATGGTACCTGCTCTGCGAATTGCAAAATAAAATCTGAGGGACCTGTCAAGCCATCAAAAATAGGTAAGACTCTTGTCTGTGAGCCAAGCCATCTGAGAGACTTGGTAATTCTTGCACATCGATGTCCATGTAGTTCATAAAGTCTATTCTGCCAATTCTCTAAGCCTTCATCTGAATCAGTCATGCAAGAACTGTCACACTTCCAATACATTATACCCTCAGTAGTAGGGTTAACATAATATTCTTCTTTAGCTGTGATGTTGTAGATATGATCCAAAACATCCTGATATTCATCTCTGATTGGATTTGTGTAGCTTTCTCCTTGAGGAGGATCCAAGGGTACTATGACTCTTAAGACTTTTCCTTCAAAAGTCATCTGCCTGTTTTTAAGGTTGATTACTGCAGAATTTTCCATTGCCCATTCAATTCCTAGCAAGGTTGGATAGGGGTTTCTATCATCAATTATCTCAATGACTTCAAAATCTGCTAAGGTACTGACTCCATCAATATCTACGGGGACACAAGGAAATCTTCCTAGGGGCACAATCCTTTGCTGATTGGCTAACCTCAACTGTATAGGGGACCATTCAAGGGTAGGTTTTACCATTTGTTCCCATGTCTGCTTATTTAGGACATTTACTTCTGATCCCAGGTCTAAAATGATGTCAGTCATGTCATACTCTCCTACCTGAGCATGCAATCTCATTTCTCTTCCAGTTCTTCTAACTCTATTAACAGTTTTTTCTATACCAGAGCTTCGCTGAGGTTCGCAAGAAGCAATAACTTTCTGTAACTCATTTAAAGCATTATGATTCCTTAAGAGCTTCATACAACTTTGTAAAAATGATGACATTGTACTTACTTTATCCGTCGAAGCTTCTTGAGACTGTGACTGTTGTTGATGTTGTTGCGTAGGTGCTACTGATGTGCTCAGATCAACAAAGTCTTTTTTGGCTTCCATAAATGTTTCTTTTTCTCTTCCCACATCGAAGGTTGGAATTTTCTCTGGGGTCTTACGAACCCAAGCTTCGTCAGGCTATTTTTCCTTAGTCTGCACTTCCGTCGTAGCTCCACTCCTCGTAACAACGTTAATGGCTGGGACAGGTCTTTGCTCCACAGAAATCATCTGAATGTTCTGAGTGGGAGGGGCATTTCTTTCTTGTATCTTGGCTATCAACTGCGAGCATTGCTCAATCACATGATCTACCGCTCTGCAATATCTACATGTTGTAGTTGGGTTCTGACAATCTCTAGCTAGATGTCCTTTCTGATTACAGTTATAACACACAACCTAGCCTCGTCCTCTTCCAGACATACCACCACGACCATGACCTCCGAAAATACCTCGAACACCGTGGTAACCATATCCATCATTGCCTTGTGCATCATTCTGTACCCTATAAGCATCATATGTTCGCTCTCTCATAAGGTCAAAGCTGCGACATTCCTCTTCGCTGTGTCCAACTGACTTACAGAACTTGCAATATGGATTCTTAGGTACTTGCATGTATCTCTGCAGCAGATAGCAGTCTTCAGGTCGATGTTGGCCAGTTGTTCTACAGATCTCACAATATACAACACTAGGGTTAAATGGGTTTGGTGCACCAGTATTCGGGTAATTTCTTAACGCAGGACACTATTCCTTATCGTGACCCTCTGTTTGACATCGTGTACACCAAACCTCTTCATGAATAGATTTCCCCTTCTTCATGTCGCGAAGCTCCAGATCCATTTTTGCCAACTGCGCTTGTATTTGGGCTATACCAGAATTATCTTCGACAGGCGCTGTTTCAAGCTTCATAGCAATCTCCAAAGCCTCTTTCTTATCAGAAACCTTATATTGCATGAGTGGAGTTCTAATATGGGGTAATAATGCTGCTATGAACCATTCTTTATGTTGCGCTGGTCCAATAGTGAAACTGACTTGATCTAGCAGAACTTTGAACCTCTGATCAAAGTCCCAAACTGATTCATCTCGCCTCTGCTGAATCTCTTTCAGTTCAGTTATACATTGTGACTCTGATTTAGGCTCCTTGAACTCTTTGATCATTGCTACTTTAATATCATCCAAGGCATGGTTTTGAGTGTTGGAAAACTTCATGAACAAAGTCAAAGGCCGGTCTCTGAAAGAAGTAACCAGCTGCGCTCTTCTTATATCTTGATCCATAATGTTCTTTGCAGTCCACACAGCTTCACATAAGAACCAAAACTATTCTGGATCCTCTGATCCAGTTCCTTTGAAAACAGGGAGTTTGATGTCATCATTCATATGGGCCATTTTAGATCTAGGGGGGGAGGGAGGGGGACTGGTATTATAGGATCCAAAATCTCTCTTGTATCTCTTACCGCTTTGCAGCAAACCACTTTGCTCATCGAAGTCACTTTCATTTCCAAACATATGTTAGTAGTAACAAATCTAACAATCTGATTCTATAAGCAATATGCCTTTTTCAGCCAAGAGCATTTTAATTCTCAAACTAAATGAATTCAAGTACTTACCCCTTGGTCCTTTGAAAAACTGTCGTTCATATTCGCTAAAAGAGGTACTTGTGTCGATGGCAAACTCTATCACAAATGCTTCAAGGGTTTGCATTGTCCAGAAATCGACAGCTCGTGATATCTCGTTGTTCACTCTTTTCAATATGTTAATTCTTGTGGGGGTGCAATCAGGAAACTGATCTTCCTTGAAGTTGGTCTTTCTTTCTGTCAACCTGGATAACCACTGGTGCAATTCTATGTGGATACTACCAAAGAAAATTTCATGAATATCAGTAAAAATGTACCTTTGCAAAAATTCATCTGAGCTACGACAAGGATCCTTATTTCCTTGTTCTGCAAATTTCAAATAGGTTTCTTCAATCCAGTCACCGATTTATTTTACCGAGGGTCTCCAAAACATAGACCTTCAGGTGCGACGTAAATCCCTCTTGAAGCATATCTGTTCAACCGGAAATGGAACCATTTTGTTGGGCTATAGGGTAGACCCGGGGTTTATACTTTAACTTCGCACCAACAAAAAGACCCACAGTGTTGGCCCTTTCGGCAATAACCTACGAACAGGTTGCAGTATCACCCGAAACAGCTACGGGGTGCCGCAGAATCAGGTTTCTGGAAGCAGAAGATGGATATTACTGTACCTTTAGCCTTAACAACAAATATTTATACAAAATAGAGCTTCGACATTCACTTAGTTAGCTTCGCAGTTTAGATAAATAACGTTACTTGCTTAACCCTTAACTGGGAATTCACAGCGAAGTTACTATTTAACAGTTATCTTACTTTAGTATTCACCTACTTATCAAAAGCATAAAAACATCACAGCACAAAAATAACACAACACAAGATTTAACATGGTTCACCCCCAGGGTAGGGGCTATGTCCACAGAACTACTTTTATTCAACTCTTTACAAAACACAGTTTTGATCTACGCACTCAGTTGCAGATCCTTCCTTCAAGCCTAACTACGCACTTAGCTGCAGTTCCTTTCTTACAAACTCTAAGCTGCACACTTAGCTACAGTTCCTTTCCTTACAAAACCCTCTGTGCACACAGCTGCAGAGATCGTCCACGCACACAGCTGGGACTTGACCTTAAAACCCAAAATAGATCTAACTTCTTCGCATCAGATGATCCTCATGTCATTAGATACCTTTGACATCTTTACATGAGTGCCTATTTACACAAGTGCACTATTACAAAATCATGGGCTTATACCTGAAATTTATGG
The DNA here is from genome assembly GCA_001517045.1 of Pseudotsuga menziesii. NCBI lineage: Eukaryota > Viridiplantae > Streptophyta > Pinopsida > Pinales > Pinaceae > Pseudotsuga > Pseudotsuga menziesii. Next base: position 197,849 of record LPNX011198461.1, read on the forward strand.
ACAATTATAAAAAAGAGGGCTTTGACTCAACCCTGACACCCCTAAGACTATTTTGAGTCACAACTCCACTTACAAGCTTCCACAAAAACTGCAAAGTTACCAAAATTAAGGACCGTTAAGGTGCACGCCCCAAGATTACCATTTGGCTTGAAAACCGCTGCAGCCACTTTCCAGCTTGCTATGTCCTATGCATTTCACAATATAAAAAATATTGTTGAACCATACCTGGACGACCTCGCTGCTCATTCACAGTGACGGGAGGACCACCTTGGTCATCTTAGAGACATTTTCCTGAGATGCTGTCATTATAACATATGGCTTAATCCTCATAAATGTATTTTCTGCGTTGAGATGGGATGCCTGTTAGATTTTGTGGTTTCTAAAGATGGCATCTGGATATATCCATTGAAAATTGCCGCTATTTTAGCTCTACCAGCCCTAACCAACCTTCTAGAACTACAAAGTTTGCAAGGGAAGGAAAACTTTCTCCGTCGTTTCATGTGCAATTTTGCATAGAAAACACACGGTTATACACGTCTCCTTAAGAAGGACACTCCGTTATTTTGGGATGACCAAGCCCAACACGCCTTTAATAATCTCAAACATGCTTTGACTCATTCATGCATGATACATCCCCCAGATTATTCAAAGGATTTTATCCTATACATTACTGCCTCCACTACTACCATCGCTATGGTTTTGGTGCAGGAGAATCCCGATGGTTGTTTATGTATTTGTAACTTCGGAATGTATTCATCTATGTATGTTATGTCTTGTAACCTGATGTTTATTATGGGGTGTATATATTATGTAATTGAGTCATGTTTTCATGCCTTGATGTCCTGCTCAGGAGGATCTATAATGTAAACAAGTCATGTCAAGTCATTGTGGGTAACCCTGTTTTTGTCTAAGGGTTAAAGTCCCCACAGTTCCGTGGCACTAAGGTTATTAGGCTCTCCTAGAGAGGTCAGCCCTAGTAGCGTTTTAGTCATGCTGGGATTAGTATAAATAGAGAGCTGGACTCTTTATTTAGCACACATCACATACACAGTCAAGTGTAGCACATAGTTGAGGAAGGAGAAGACAATGGGGCTAGATAAGAAGAAGGTTAATGCTGTCAGGAGATCACTTACTATTTTGGGATTTTCTATTTTGGTGTTGATTCTATCTCTGAGGAAGTTGTGGGGTTTTCTCCATTTATGGTTTCCTCGAGGAAAAACACCATGTTCATTGTCTCTTGTGTTTGATTGTTGCGCTTGTTATTCTCTCAGTTAAAGATCCTTATAATGCTAGCTTAATGTTGAAAAACTAACATGGTATCAGAGCTTACCTGAGAAGAAGACACTGTGCAGTCGAGAGAACTAGGGATTCCTAGTTTTTGGATCTTCCTCCACATATTTTCAGCAAAATGAAGGTGGAATAACTCTCCTCCTTAGGGCGCATCTTTTTGTTGAAGCAGAATCCAATTCTGAGGTTTTTCAGTTTTGGACTCGATACTGTTGCCGGAAATTAGGGCTTTTCACAGAAGAGGAATTTTTCAGTGAGCCTATCCCTGGATTGATCTCCTTCCCAAAATTGAATTTAGGGATAAATTTCAAGGCATTTGGGTGGACAGAACTCCAGAAAAGAAAAACCCTAATTTGCTCCTGATCCAACACTGCAGGATTTCAACTCCAAATCCAGATTCAACATCTTGACCTGGTAAGATCTAAATCTTTTGTATTTTTATTTGAGGTTCTCAGTTAAGATGTCTCATCATACCAAGATTGATGAAAAGCTTGAGGGAGCTTATAACTTCTGAGCCTGGAAGTATAGGATCTCCCTGGTCCTAGAAGAAAATGAGTTGGACTCCTACATCCATGAGGAGGTTCCAGTTACAGAGGGAGATGAGGCTAAGGCCTTACATAAGAAGAAGTTGGTTATGGAAAAAAGGATCATTGTTGATTCTACCAAGGATCACCTTATCCCACAAGTGTCCTCTCTCAAGATACCTAAAGCTATGTTTGATGCCCTAACCAAATTGTTTGAAGGGAAGAACATAAACCGAAAGATGACTCTAAGGAATCAACTGAAGATTTTGAAGATCCAGAATACAGATACCATCCAGTCTTACTTCACAAGGGTTTCTCAGATCAAGGAAAAATTGGAAGCAATAGATGAAGAATTGGAGAATGCAGAAATTGTGATGACCACCTTGAATGAGGCTCCCTAGGACATGGGACTCTTTCATTCAAGGGATCTATGCTAGAAAGAAGTTAGTCAAGTTCAGCAGACTGTGGGAAGAATGTTCTCAAGAAGAATCTCAGATAGAAGCTCGAGAAGAGAAGATGGGAAGTGTATATCAAGATCTCATCGTACAATCCAAGAAATCCAAATCCAACCATCACAGAAGTAAGTACTCTCATCATAGGAATGACTCTAGAAAGCCTAGAGATAGGTCTAAGTACATTTGCTATACATGTGATGAAAAAGGACACTTTGCTAGAGATTATCCTAAGAACAAAATTAGCTCTCACAAGAAGAAGGGAAACAAAAGAAGACATCATGCTCATGCTGTAGAGGATGATGAACCTTCATCAAAGAGAACTAGATGTGAATGTGAATATTCTTCAAGCGAGGATGAATATGTTTTGATCTCCACTCTCACGGGAAACATTACTCATGGAAGTGATGATTGGATTATAGACAGTGGGGCTTCCTAACATATGACTGGATTCAAGAAATCCTTTGTGAAAATTTCAGAACATGAATCACCTCACAAGGTGAAGCTAGGATATGACTACCAATATACAATAAAAGGTAGTGGGGAATATTCCTATTAGCTATACTCTTGAAAGTCTATAACAATGAAGGAAGTGTTGTTTGTGCCAGTACTCAAGAAGAACCTTCTCTCCATATCAACATTGGATGCAAAAGGAATGAGGGTTGCATTCATAGATGGTCAAGTCATGATGTGGCCAAAAGGAAAGACTATTGATGATGCAATAGTGTTTGGTGAACAAGAAGGAGGTTTGTAAAAATTGAAAGGCCATCTAGAACAAGCCTTGGTCCATGAAATAGTAGAGACAAGTGAACTTTGGAATAGAAGGCTTGCACATGTGCATTACAGAGCACTACCTCTTGCAAGCAAAGCTATTGAAGGTCTTCCAGAAATACAGGCAAAACATGATGGGGTCTGCAAAGGATGTGCAAAAGGAAAGAACACAAAGAAGACATTTCCAAGTAGCAAAAGCAAAGCAAAAGGAATATTGGAAATCATCCACTCTAATGTATGCGGTCCTATGTCATTAAGCTCACTAAGAAGGTATGCATATTATGTTTCTTTTATTGATGAATTTTCTAGGAAGACATGGGTTTACTTCATGAAGAACAAAGACGAAGTATTCAGCAAGTTCAAGGAATTCAAATCTTTGATAGAGAATCACACTGAAAAGAAGACCAAGACCTTTCGATCAGATAATGGTGGAGAATTCACTTCGAATGAATTCAAAGAGCTATGTAAGGAATTAGGGATTAAGAGGGAGTTGTCCACTCCTTATAATCCACAACAGAATGGGATTGCAGAATGGAAGAACATAACTATCATGGAAGCTGCAAAAGCTATGCTTCATGTTCAATATATTCCTATGCATCTTTGGGGGGAAGCTGCTAGAACAATGGTGTATGTACAGAACCGTACTCCACATAGAGTACTCGAGAACAAGACTCCTGAAGAAGTCTTCTCTGGAAAGAAACTAGAAGTCAGCCATCTTAGAATATTTAGTTGTCCTATATACAAACACATTCCAAAAGAGAAGAGAACAAAATTAGATCCTTCAGGAAATAAGGGTATATTTGTGGGATACTCTGAAAGCTTGAAGGCTTACAGAATATATTTCCCAAGATACAAGAAGATTGACATCAGCAGGGATGTGACATTTGATGAAGAAACAGCTTATGACAAATCCAGAAAGAGACCTACTGAAGAACCTGAAGAAGTAGAAGCACCCAGAATTCATGATACAGCCATGAACGAAGAAACTCAAGAAGAAGATCAAGAATTTGAAGAACCACAAAGACTTGTACATCCACCTCTGGAGAAGAATCCTCATAAGCGGAAACCTGCTTGGGTACGTGAAATTATCGAAGGTGTGGAAAGATATGGGGCTCCAAAAGAGAATCAGAGAGAAATAAAGAGGACCATATCTTGCTCTGGGTATGTAGCTTTACTATGTGATTTCATTGATAAAGAACCTTCTAGTTATGAAGATGCGATAGAACGGAAAGAATGGAAGGATGCTATGATCGAAGAGTACCAATCTATCATCAAGAATGATGTTTGGGATGTTGTCCCAAGACCAGAAGGGAAGTTAGTTGTAACTTCCAAATGGATCTACAAGATCAAGCATGTTGCAAATGGTAGCATTGAAAAGTATAAGGCAATATTTGTGGCTCGAGGTTTCTCTCAGAAAGAAGGAATAGATTGTCAAGAAAACTTTACCCCTATAGCTAGATACACTTCGATGAGATCAGTACTAGATATGGCTGCAATGATGAAATGGAAGATACACTAGATGGATGTTAAGACTACTTTCTTGAATGGTGTAGTAGAAGAGGAAGTGTATGTAGAACAACCACAAGGTTTTGAGACACATGACAGAGAGTCTCATATACGCATATTGAATAAATCCCTGTACGGTTCGAAACAGGAACCCATGACTTGGTACGATAGAATTGACAACTTTCTATCCAGTTTGAGCTTTACCAAAAGTAAAGCAGATTCCAACCTTTACTACAAGGTTGAAGATGGAAACCCAATGATGCTCCTACTATATGTACATGATCTATTTGTGACATGTATGGATGGGTTGATTGCTGATACGAAGAGAAAGTTTGGTGCTGATTTTGAGATGAAGGACTTGGGTATGATGCATTATTTCCTAGGCATGGAGGTGTGGTAGAGTGTAGATGGAATCTTTCTTGGATAAGGGAAGTATGCAGTAGAGATCCTAAAGAGGTTTGGGATGATGGATTGCAAAGCCATGGCCACACCTATGGCATTGAACGTAAATCTATTGAGTGATGCTTCATCAGAGTCGATTGATGCTATGATGTATCGTCAGACGATTGGGTCCTTAATGTACCTGACAAACATGAGACCAGGCATTTGATTTGTTGTGAACACCTTGATCCAGTTCTTGACAGATCCGAGAAATGTTCACTTGATTGCTGCAAAGCACATTCTGAGGTACCTGAGGGGTACAGTTGATTATGGGCTCAAGTATGAGTCGAATTGGAAGATTAACAAGGAGGGTTATGTTGATTCCGATTGGGCAGGTAGTTCCATCGATAGGAAGAGCACTTCAGGATGTTGCTTCAGTATGGGATTAGGTGTGATCTCTTGGTTTAGCAGGAAGCAATCCTGTGTGGCAATGAGTACAGCTGAAGCAGAGTATGTCATAGCTTGTTCAGCTAGTTGTGAGGTAGTATGGCTGAGGAAGCTACTATCTGATATATTTGATCTCCAGTTGGATTCTACTTGTATACATTGTGACAACCAGATTTGTGTGAAGTTGTCAGAGAATCTAGTGTTCCATGAGAAGTCGAAGCATATCGAGATCAAGTATCACTATATCAAGGACATGGTGCAAAGGGGAGCAGTGAAGCTCTAGTATGTTGTGACGGATAAACAGATAGCTTATGTATTGACGAAGCCATTGACTAGGATGAAGTTCAAGTACTTCAGGGAGAAACATGGTGTTCTTCGGATGGAGGTTTCCTCCAAGGGAAAGTGATGAGACCAATAGCCATTTTGACATGGTGAGAGGATTGGTTCCTTCCATGGTCAAATGTAAGGGCTAAGCCATTCTGTCATGGTCATAGGATTTAGGTTTCTTCCATGCTAGATATGAGTGCTATTGCAATTCTGGGAATGGAGGTGCCTGGTCAGTTTCCAGGAAAACTCAGTCTAAGACTGAGAAGCCATTCTAATGTGATAGAGGGATGTATTCCCACTTGATCAAGGGTTGAACCATTCTGTCAAGGCTAAAGGATTAGGTTCCTCCCATGTCATATGTGAGTGTTGGCCATTCTGACGAGTAGGTCAGATGTAAGGGAAAATGCCATTCTAGGAATGGAGGTGCTTGGTTAGTTACTATGTGGCTCATTCTAGGACCGGGGGCCATTCTGATGCGATGGTAGGATTAGTTTCTCCATGATTAGATGTGAGTGCATGCCCTTTCTAATGCAGTGCTTTTGAGCATGGTCGGATTGTAAGTGCAGATCCCTTTCCAATGCGGTGCTTCCAAACATGGTTGGATTGTAAGTGTTGAGCCCTTTCGATGTGGTGCTTTCAACCATGGTTGACTGTAAGTGATGTTACTTTCCGACAGGATGAGGTTGGATGTAAGTGTAGATCCTTTCCAATGCGGTGTGCTTGCACATGGTCAGATATAAGTGCTGAGCCATTCTGGCGTGATGTGTTTACACATGGTCATATGTGAGTGCTGGGCCTTTCTGACAAGATGAGGTTAGATGTGAGTGCTGGGCATGCCTTTCTGACAAGATGAGGTCAGATGTAAGAGCTGGGCATGCCATTCTAACATAATTGTCAGATATAAGCGCTGATGAAGACCTACATGAAGGGTAGGCCTTCAGGATTGACTCTGTAGAACTTCCTGTGATGAGAAGAATCAAGATAGCACCATTATGAGATAGCATATGATGATGATCCAGATCAGGTGATCCAAATGTGTTGATCCAGACTTGATGACGATCTAGATCAAGTGATGGACCAGTTTTGATGATGACCCAGACTCAATGATGATCCAGATCAAATGATGATCCAGATATGATGATGATCCAGACTTGATGAAGATCCAGATCGAGTGAGGACCTAGATGTGATGATGATCCAGCAGTGATGAGCCAGTAGTCATGATGATGTAGATCTCGTGATGAAGAAGACTTGAAGAAGAATATGATTTGAAGACAAAGAAGATGAAGAAGATGAAGAAGACTAAGAATACTTGAAGATGAAGATGACGAGATGATCCAGTTGATGTAGAGAAGAAGACCAGTGCTGAAAATTGTGTCAAAATAATACCTTCCTAGTTAAGAGGGAGTGTTGATGTATTTGTAACTTCAGAATGTATTCATCTATGTATATTATGTCTTGTAACCTGCTGTTTATTCTAGGATGTATCTATTATGTAATTGAGTCATGTTGTCATGCCCCGATGTTCCAATAGGGAGGATCTATAATGTAAACAATTCATGTCAAGTAATTGTGGGTAACCCTCCTATGGTATAAGGGTTAAAGTCCCCACAGTTCTGGGGCACTAGGGTTATTAGACTCTCCTAGAGAGGTCAGCCCTAGTAGGGTTTTAGTCATGCCGGGATTAGTATAAATAGAGATCTAGACTCTCTATTTAGCACACATCACATACACAGTCAAGTGTAGCGCATAGTTGAGGAAGGAGAAGACACTGGGGCTAGATAATAAGAAGTTTACTGCTGTCGGGAGATCACTTACTGTTTTGGGATTTTCTATTTTGGTGTTGATTCTATCTTTGAGGAAGTTGCGGGGTTTTCTCCATTTATGGTTTCCCCGAGAAAAAACAATGTGTTCATTGTCTCTTGTGTTTGATTGTTGTGCTTGTTATTCTCTTAGTTAAAGATCCTAATAATGCTAGCTTAATGTTGAAAAACTAACAATGGTCAGGAGCACATGATTTACTATGCTAGTAAGAATCTCATGGATTCCGAAACTCGATATTCACACATGAAGAAATTATCATTGGCCACGGTCATTGGTGTTCAAAAATTTTGTCACTACATTTTTCTCTGCACAACCACCGTATTGGCAGACCAGAAACCTATGTATTACATCCTAACTCATCAGGTTCTCAAGGGCAAGTATTCCCGATGGATAGTCATCCTACAAGAGTTTGATCTAGAATTTTCCAAAGCCACATCAAAAAATCCTTGGTCTTTGCTGAGCTCATGTGTGATATTCCTTGTGGTTCGATGGAATCTGAGCCCAGTAATTCATTCCTGGATGAATTCCTGTTCCTGATAAGCACTACTGACCCATGGTATGGATATTTGCTCATTTATCTCTAGACACAAAGGTTTCAGCATACTCTATCCTATGACGATCACCACCATATCCCTCACGACGAAAAATACTACCTCATCTTGAGTGACACTTTGTATGGATGAGGTATCGATTTCATTCTCCGCCAATGCCTTACCCATGAGGAATATGAACAAGTGTTGAATGATTTCCACTGTGGAGCATGTGGTGGTCATTTATCTAGGATGGCTACAGCTTAGAAAATCCTTCGCGCTGGTTATTTTTGGGCTTCAGTCTTTAAAGATTGTCATAAGGCTATTAAGAAATTCCCACCCTATCAACATTTTTATCCGAAAAAGCACACTCATCTTGCTTCATTACACCCTGTCATTGTCGTTGGCCCTTTGGCCAAATGTGGCATTCATTATATGCATTATAATCCTACCTCAGCTGGGGGGCATGGTTACATCATCGTAGCTGTTGACTATTTTACAAAGTGGGCTAAGGCCATGCCTACATATGCAGAGGATGGTAAGACTGCCGCTCTTGTCCTATTCAACCATGTGATAGTGAGATTCAGAGTCGCGCAGTCCATAGTCACTAATCACGGATCACATTTCCGTAATCAAATGATGGAGGAACTAAGTGCCAAGATAGGTTTTCGTCATGAAAAATATACTCCCTATTATCCACAAGCTAATGGTAAGGTCGAGGCCATTAACAAAGTTTTGAAAATAATGCTTTGTCGAATGGTTGGAGACCAGAAATCCAACTAGCACCATATCCTTTTCTCAGCTCTTTGGGCTTACAGGAATTTGGTGAAAACAACTAATAGTTTCACACCTTTCCAGCTCATCTACGCACTAGAAACTATCTTGCCAATTCAATGTTAGATTCCATCCTTGAAACTTTCCATCAAACTTCTTCCAGACACTTTCGCAGAGGAAGATATATTTCTATACTTGAATAACCTTGATGAAACTAGAAGAGATGCTACCTTAGCTAATGAGGCACATAAGAAACATGTCAAGGCACAATATGACAAGTCTCTCCAACCTCGTGCCTTTACTGAGGGTGACCTAGTTTTGACTTATGATCAAATCTATGACAAACTATGGAAAGGGAAGTTTGAATCTGTGTGGTATGGTCTTTTCGCTATTTCCATAGTTTTAGAGAAAGGGGCCTATGAGCTCATGGACTATGATGGAATCCCCTTAGGACAACCTCGCAATGGGTTGTACCTGAAGAGGTACTATGACTAGATATTTATTGGATAGTATCTTGTATATATGTATATTACTTGACTTTTAGTGTGCTTAAGTATTTTCAATATGGTTTTGAGTTTAGTGTCTATATTTGTTTATACCATGTTTTGGTCGTGCAAAGCAGATGGCTTTCTACGACTTTGCTGATGGTGCTTGCCTCCACACCTTGAATCTTGTCTCAGCTGCTTGGGTTCTCTATTCCTCATCTTACAGTTTGGTCAGTTCAAGAGTGGTTTTTATTGGTCCCGCTACCAATAATATCGTCGAGTATCGAGCAGTCATAGGTCTTTTGATTGAAGCTGCCTCCCAAGATGTTCGCAACTTTGTAGTCTTGATGTACTCACAACTTGTGGTTTGTCATATAAACCATGTCTATACCATTAGGAATCATTTGCTTCTCTGTCTCTTTTGGAGTGTATGTTTATTATAAAGGTCATTTGAAACTATTATCTATAGGCATATCCCTAGGGAACACTAGGGAACATAATGCAGTTGCTGACTCATTGGCAAATTACATCCTAGACTGGCATATTGCCCATTCATGACATGAAAATCAAACATGGTTCATTGTAAATAAACTATAAAAGACAAACAAAACTTATGTAAAATACATTCACCATTTAGAATTCTGTATATATATATGAACATGTTTTACAAAAAATAGGTCACGAGACCTCATCTGAAGTGCGTAGGATTTCAGGTAAAAAATCATCATTAAAAAGTCCTGAAGCTATCTGTTAGCTTTCTGTGAATAATTCATGCACTCATGATCCAATGATGCTCATGGTAACACATAACTACCTGGGATACCCTACATAGCAATCTGCTGAAACGACCCTGTACTCCCGCTATAGGCCTCTGGTACCTCAATGGGAGGTCATCGATCGAGGCATCTGGGATGTCTAGAGTCAACCTATCAAGGTTATCCTCTAGATCCCCTATAACATCGTCGCCTTGTGGTACAAAATGGGCTTTGTCTCGCCTATCTATTAGGTAGGCTCCCCCAGGTCGTGCTGCTCCGATGTCTATATGAAAAAATTCAAGTCTCATTACTAAACATAAAAAATATAAAACATCAAAATCTACAAACAAAATTTCCATTTTAGGGTTTTTGTTTCTTACTGATATCACCCCACTATCCACTAGGTGGGAGCAGTAGGTCCGGGTCACTGCTAAAGTCAGTGCCCACATATGCATAGTCCTCCACCATGAGGAGTTGATTTCTCAACCATTGAAAAAACGGGTCACCGAAGTTTACCTTTCCTCTACCTGCTCCAGTATGAGGCATAATCTAGACCCACCTCTGCATGTGAGGGTCCTTCACCCTCAAATCTATAAATACCACCTAGTGTCTCATCTATGGATCCTGCTCGAAAAAGAAACAAGCTAGAATGGAACTGAAACCAAATTGCTTCAGCTCCCCCTACTGACACTTAGTCAACTGATCCTTGAAGATTGTAAGTAGATATTCCACTTAGTTGAAAACTGTGAATGCCATGTGTTATAGCTGATTTTACCACACAAGGTGAATCACACTTGTATGGACTTCCCCTATCCCTTTCCAGAATCCTTATACCCCTTGGACCATTTTTTGTCCTTTGATGTTTCCTAGACCATCCCTAAAAAAATGTGAAAATTGTTATACGTGACTTTTAAACCCCTTATCGCATATATACAATCGTTTGACCTCTAAAACCGTGTACATTGAGATGTGTACAAAAATCCAAATCCTTTTGGATTTTTCCTTGACATGGATCCGACTCACTTGTCTCCTAGCCTTCCATATGCCTTGAGATCGCTCGGATTCAACCTTTCATTACCCCATCGAAAAGCTATATAAGGAACCATTTGGATACATTGAAGGCATAGGAGAATTGAAAGCAAAGAAACTATAGTCCATTGTTGTCCAAACTTGTGCTTGAGTCTGCATCCATTTGTCCCTTGGAGCACTTTGGTGTTCTTCCCAAGATTTCCTTTTGCTTGTGAGCTTGCTATTGAGAGATGGAAGATTGGGGTGGTGGAGGCCCAAGTGGGGGATTCAGTTTCTCCGATTCGTAGATGTGTCGACAGATGTTGTATTCATTGTAATATGTGATTTTATATTAATAGAAATATCTTTTCTTGTCCAATAATGTATGTTTGAATGAATATTTTATCCATGGATGATTTCAAATGCTTATACGTTGTTGATTATATATGATAGGGTAGATCTAACACCAATATATATAGTATGATTGTCTTGTTTACTTGTTGTTGAGGAAGTGATTCATCAATTCAAGTTAAAGTTGGAAAGCTCAATGGGGATCTACTTCAACCGTCCAGAATAAGGTATGAATTTTTATCCTTTAGTGTTAGATATTTGATTTCTCTTGCATATTGGAAAGGATTGATTTCTGTAGTCAAATTGTCTATTGTGGTACCACAAGCCATAGGAATTACTCTTCGTAATAGAATTGGAAACTCTCCTGGGGAGTTCCTAGTAGTTGTCTTTTGGGGGTTTCTATCAGCATTCAATGACTTTGAATTTCTCTTTTTTCTCTGTTTATGTGTCGTGTCTGGGGGCATGTTAGCCTAGTAGTGTCTGATTGGTGTGAAGTTGGTCTCAACTTGTCTATTTTCCTTTATTTTTATGCACTTTTCTTCTTGTACGTGAGTTTTTAACTCACAGTCGCGTCTATATGCGGGTTTCACTACTATATCCGCATACACATGCGGGCTTACTACGAATAGTCACGTATGCCCTTAGTTTTTCCTTATAGAGGAAGATTGATTATTGTTAGGTGAATTTTGATGATTGCTAAGTCTCCTTTGATACTGCTAGAGTCTGTATACACCTCTGTTTCTGACCAGAGACGTTTTTTTTTAGGGTAAAATTTATTTTTTGAAGAATGTTCTTGTCATTGCATTTTCAATTTTTTGTTCTGGGATTAGTGCATTAGATTTATTTTACCTTAGTACTTTGCTTGAGTGTTGCTTGATTTTTCTTGTAGAGTCCGGGGGTTGTAGAGCCATTCTTTTTCTTTACTATCTCAGTTTTATTTCAAAAAATCCAAAAATATTTGATTATCATTATGCATTGCATCTTGCATTTTGCATAGTACTTGCACTAGATTTTCTTTGAAGTATTAGCCAAGATTTCATATAGGAAAGCTTTCATTTATCATTTGAAGAAAATTGTGCATTTCATGTAGTAGCATACCCTGGTTTTCATGGACACAATGCATTTGCATTGATTGTTAGGTGTGCATTTTGCTTCATGTTGTATCATAACACCATTGGTTGCATGATCATCTACCTTTTTTGAGTAATAAAGCCAATTAAAATCAATGCTTAAACAAAACGAACTACACTATTTTATTTGATAGGGTTCACCAACAAGATTAGGTTTTAGGGTCTTGGAATAGTTCATTGTGAGTAAATTCTCCAAGACCACTAAACAACAACATGTATGTGTCTGTCCAGGTGAAAGTGTGAAATTCCTTGGTATAATTGGTGTTTCTTAGGATCCTCCTCACAAAAGGGAGTTAAGCATGAGGTAGTGTGAGTGGTTATTGATTGGGATGACCCCTAGTCATAACTGAGTAGCACCGGAGATATTTCCAGGATTGTATTCATATCTAAGGGCTCTTTCGAGAGTTTCAGGTTTTGCTACCCTGCACATACAGTCAATCCCACCTGCGACTGTCTGCCTGAGCATTGATTATATTGAGGAGACCTTAGTTGCCTTACCTAGGATATCAAGGGGGTACTCTGCAGGGGTTATTCTGCGGGTGTCCTGGCCAGGTTGGGGTCAGATAGCACAGTCACTTTACACATTGAAGCTGAGGGCCACAATAATTGGTTACGTACCTCCGCTTGTTGTGTATGGGAGTCTCAAGCATATCGTAGGCGAGACATACCTGTTTCATTCAGGAGGTCATTTATCCTACCCTTGATTGCTTGTGTTTGGTCTTAGATTTTATTGGTGTATACTCTGTGCACATTAGCTTTCCTAGGGTTTGCATATTTACAGAGACTTTTTACATTTTTTGAGTCATTGTGGATTCGGGTGAAGCTCCTCGCCATTCTCCTCGTTTAGCAGGACTTCTGCCTTCTACATATCCTCCTCCTTTGGGAGAGAGAGATAGACATTCTAGGTGGACTACTTCACACATTGATTCACACACGATGGGAGACCATGAAGAAGGTATTCCTGAACCACCCTCTCCCATTCAAGTGGAAGATGGGGAGTTTACTCCTACATATGATCCTTCACCTGATATGACTGAGTTAGGTCCTGTAATTTCTGAGATAGGTACTTTTCATGACAAATCTACTTACTCTAGTGTTCATCCCCCATTGATGCATTGCTGGTATGGCATGCCAGAATATGAGACTTATTATGAACCCGCAAGCACTAGTTATGGTATGTCTGGTATGCCCACACATGATTTGGCATTTCATGTCAAGTTGGAGTTTGAGCCTAACACTATGCCTGGGGGCACTCCTATTCCTTACCATGTGGAGAGGTTTGGGAGAAAAAGTCACATTGCACCTTCCATCCTGGCAGTGGAAGCTACATCACATATTCCTCCTAGACCTAGGGTTAGTGATCCTATTAGGATACCAAATCCAAGATGAGTGACTATAGGGAACACCACGTACATAGTTTCACAGATCCCTTTGTCCTCGGTTCCTTGTTCTTCGAATGCTCACCCTCCACCTCATGCACGTGGTCCTTAGAGCCGGAATGTTGCTACGAGTCATGTCCGTACTACTGTTACTCGACCAGTTGTGTCTCAGGTTCAAGTACCACCCATTGTTTCGGGAGTTTGTATTCATACTTATAGAGGTCATGTTACTACTTCCAGAGCGTATATTCCTACTTCTGGAATGTATATTCCTACTTCTGAAGTGTATATTCCTACTTACAAAGTGTCTCATGGGACATCTCATGCGATGAATTATGGACCTTATTATGGGATTCAGTATGGACAGGGTTCTTCACCTTATGGGTATGGATATCAAAAACCCACTTACTCTCCAAATTACAAGTTTGTAGCCCCGAATAGTCAAGGTACACTACATTATGGTGCCTCCATTCCACCCTACATAGGTCAAATGGGAGGAGGGCACTATGGTTAAGGCCATGGTGGTTATGGTAATCAGACTTATGTGAATCAAAACTATCAAGGAGAGGTGCACCGACTGCTCATCCTAGGATCCCTTTCCTCCCAATGCTAAATCTTCCTGAGTTGTCGATATTGACGAATGATCCTGTATCTCATGAACTGGCTTGGAAGGCTGTCCCTACTAAGCTTCCCTTGGACATACCCAAATTCGAGGGCAAACCGAGAGAGAATATGAGTGAACATGTTACTACCTTTCACCTGTGGTGCTCTTCAAATTCCTTACACCAATATTCGATCTGTTTAAGGATGTTCAACGCACCCTTACAGGGCCTGCAGCGAAATGGTATATAGAGTTACCTAGGGGGACATTCGCTTTATTCGATGACCTAGCGATGACTTTTATTAACCACTTCCAGCTACCAGTGCATTACGACGTTGGTATGGAACTCTTGTTGAGATTTCGGCATGATAAAGCCACGCATATCTTGGACCATATCCAAGAGTGGCGTAGACGAAATAGGTTGATTAAAGCCTTTATACCGTCGGAATTCCTCCTCGAATGGTTCCTTAAGTTGTTATTGAGTTATATAGCGAAGGATGTTTCTTCATCCAGAGTGAAAAATGAGGAACAAGCCATTTTTAGGGTGCAGGAACTGGATTTGATTTATGCTCAATCCGGTTTGTTATATGAGATCATTCCCGATGCTCTGTGTTCTAGTTTCGACCCCAAAGTTAAACATGGACCACATGCCAATGGAATTGTTGGTTGTGCAAGTGCTAAACCTATGGATTCAGTTGTGAAACAGGTCATTCAATTGTCAACCAACCAATATGCTTTGGGACAAGCCACGACTTCATCTCAACCCACCCAAATGGCAAGTGTGCTTTCGGTGCAATCGTCGAACCAAAAGGGTAACCAGCAACCTGGAAGGAATAAAAAGAAGGGTAAGAACAATCGTAAGGGTGGGAATAGGAATGAAAATGCCAATAATAATGACAAGAACACCTGAAATTTTGGGGGCGACAAGGAATCTAAATTTAAGGTTAAGTTTCCTTGCAAGTTGTGTAAGGATGATCACCTCACCTACTTGTGCCCTCGTATCAATGAATCCTCGAGATTCTTAGCACAGGGCCCAGCTGTGCTGACTAACCCTTTGCCTCACAATAAAAACATGAACTCAAGGACCCATGATCAGTCTGGTGGTGATCAAGATCCGATGGAGAGTAGTGGTCACGGTTGCAGTAACATGGTGTGTGCTACGAAGGTTGTGACCCATGCAAAGGACTATGGTTTGTCACAACCCAACCCAGGAAAGGAACCTGATCCACCAGGGACTCCTTTGCATATTGAAAAACCTGTGGATAAACCTAAAGTTGCACCTCGCATTCCTAAGGGAGTCCTTAAGCATTTCGAGCACAATCCTAATGCCCGAGCTTCCTAGAACTATTCTGTTGTCGAGGATTTGGGCCACACTCGTTGTGCGATGTCTACACTAGAAGTACTTCAGGGTTGTCCTTTGCAAAAGAAGGCTTTGATTTCTTCCCTTTGTGTGAATGATGATAATTCTTCCTCTATGATTAAATTTGATACCGCAGGACTTCAACTTCGCTTTCCTTACTATGTGTCTCTTTTGATTCACGTAGAATGTCTTAACATGACCATCAAGTGCACTGTGATTGACGAAGGTGTTGTTGCTTCTGTGATGTCTTTATCATGTTGGAAGGGTTTAGGTTCCCCTGAGTTGTCTAAATTTGCTACCATGTTTACTACATTTGATGGGAGATCATTTAGGTCACACGGGATCCTTCCTTCCCTTAAGGTCCATTGGGAGGGAAGACCATTGCGATAGAGATCGAGCTGGTTGATGTGCCCCTTGACTACAATCTCTTGCTGGGTAGGAATTGGATGTACAGTATGCAAGCCATAGCTTCTTCACTATTTCTCATTGTATGCTTTCCATTTAATGGGAATGTATTTACGATTGATCAAACGTCATTCAAGAATCCGTCGGTTACCGTATCTTCGGGAGCTTTGATCCCGATTGTAGAGCACTCTCAGCCAGCAACATGGAGTGTGGGTGTGGGCATGTATCCATCCCTTATGGGAAGCTTTAGTTGTCCTGCACCTATCCTTATCATAGGTTCTTGTTCTAGTGAGGCTTCGACATCTGTGATATAGGTGTCTTTTCACACAATTCATATGGAAGATCCTTGGATTCTTCCTACACCAAATACTTCAAGTGATCCCATCGTGACAGACGTGGCGTTGCCTGGAAATATGGTAGCTTATCAAGCTAATATTGGGTGTGTTGCAGAGCCTAGTCCTTTCTCTTCATGAATGGAGGAGGAGGACCCATATGTGCTGCCTACATGGGTAGTTCAGTCTTCTCACGCGCATGACTGCCTTGATAGTGTTTTTCCTTCAGAAGAAGTGATTATTGAGTCCATGTCAGGGGTTGAGCCACCTTGGGAAGAGTTGCATCATAGATCTTATTTTCTTCCCGAGCTTAACCGCTTGGAGCGTGAATATTTTAGGGAGGTTCTTAGTGAGAGAATTGGTAGTCCCATGGTTCCATTAAGCCCTCCTAGTCCGATGGATGATGGGAACATGGCGAATATATCTCCTACCATTCCTATCAATATCTCTCGCAATCCTAGTAGGATAGAGAATGTCTATATTGGGGTAGAATGTTCCCATGCTGAGATTCAAGAATACACTGAGCTATTTAAATAATTTCATGATATCTTTGCTTGGTCTTACAATGAAATGTCAGGTATCGACCCTCGCATTGTTGAACATGAGATTAAAACTTATCCCAATGCTAAGCCTGTTCGACAACGCTTGCATGCAGTGAATCCTAGGAAAGCACCCGCGATTAAGGTAGAGATAGAGAAACTATTGAAAGTCAGTTTCATCTATCCCGTTCCCTTGACGGAGTGGGTTTCGAACGCTGTTCCAGTTAATAAGAAGTAGGGAGTGATCCGCATATGTATTGATTTCTGTGACTTGAATCGTGCCTGTCCTAAAGATAATTTCCCTACACCATTTATAAATCAAATCTTGGATGAATGTGCGGGTAGCGAGGTATTTTCTTTTATGGACAGATTTTCTGGATACAAACAGAAACAAATTAAACTCAAGGACCAACATAAGACTGCATTTATTTGTCCTTGGGGAACCTTTGCATATTTGAAAATGCCTTTTGGCCTTAAGAACGCCAGAGCTACGTTTTAGTGGGCTATGACCTTGATCTTCCATGATCTCAAATTGATTATCGAAGTGTTTTTGGATGACCTTGCTGGTCATTCTCATATGAGAATGCATCATTCCTATCATTTGAGATTAGTATTCGAAAGGTGCCGCCATTTGTTTGTCAGGTTAAATGCTCACAATTGCATCTTTTGTGTGAAGTCTGGTTGCTTATTAGGATTCATTGTTTCCAAAGAGGGTATAAGAGTCGACCCTTTGAAGGTTGAGGCAATACTTCAGTTGTTTCCCCCGAAAAACATTAGAAATATTCAATGTTTGCAAGGCATGCAAACTTCTTACAGAGATTCGTTGTCAATTTTGCGAATTTGACTAGGGGCTTTATGCGTCTTTTTAAGAAGGACACCACCTTTTGTTGGGATGAGCGAGCCCAAGAGTCCTTTGATGCATTCAAGCAAGCCCTAGCATCGTCCTCGGTGATTAGTCCCCCAGACTATAGCCATGATTTTATACTTTATGTGGCCATGTCCATGGGGACAATTGATATGGTTTTGGTTCAAGAGGATGAGGAGCTCCAAGAGCATGTCATATACTATCTGAGCTAGAATCTTATTGACGTGGAGATCCATTATTCCCATGTTGAGAAGCTTTCCTTAGCTATCGTACATGCGGTTCAATGCTTGAGACATTATATTCTCTTTTGCCAGACCTTGGTTGTAGCCCATGTCAATCTGTTTCTATTCATCCTCACTCGAAGGATGATTGGGGGAAAGTATAATAAATGGATTTTCATCTTACAAAAATTTGATCTTGATTTTGTTTCGGCAAAATTGAAAAAATCGTTAATTTTTGCGGAGCTTATATTGGATTTCCCAAGCAAAGCCGAGGAGTTGGTTTTTGAAGATACGTTTCTCGATGAGCACATCTTCTTAATATCAAATTTAGACCCATGGTATGGGAATATTATTATATATTTACAAACATTGAAGGTCCCTACTCACCTCTCATGGGATGAACAACGACGATTATGTCACGTATCCAAGAATTACCTCATAGTGGAAAACACTTTGTACCTTCGTGGGGTAGATTCCATTTTACATCGTTGTTTAACTCATGAGGAGGCTGAGCTTGTGCTAAATGATTTCCACAAAGGGGCATGTGGTGGTCATTTATTTGGGCTTTCTACAGCCCAAAAAATATTGAGAGTGGGTTATTTCTGGCCATCGATCTTTAAATATTATGTATATGTGGTCAAGAAGTGCCACCCTTGCCAGGTGTTCGCACAGAATATGTGCTCGCGACCTGCCCCATTACATCCCATCATCACCGCTGGTCCCTTCACTAAGTGTGGGATTGATTTTATGGATTTCAACCCTGCTTCATTTAGGAGGTATCATCATATCATAGTGGCTGTTGACTACTTCATTAAATGGGTTGAGGCTATGCCTACAGTTAAATTTGACAGTGAGACAGCCGCACACTTCGTATTCAACCAGATTATTACTCGGTTCGGTATTTCGAAAGAGCTTGTCACTGACCATGGCTCGCACTTTCAGAATCATATGATGGAAGAGTTGGCATCAAGGTTAGGGTATAAGCAAGAGAATTACTCCACTTACTACTCTCAAGTGAATGGACAGGTAGAAGTAGTGAACAAATCACTCAAATCCATTCTCCAATGAACCATTGCACAAAGCAAGACGAATTGGCACATCATGTTATATCCTACTTTGTGGGATTATAGAACCGCTGTTAAGACTGCCACAGGTTTTTCTCCATATCAACTTGTACATGGAGTGGAGTCGGTATTTTCGGTTGAGTGTGAGATTCCTTCATTGAAGCTAGCCATAGAGCTCTTACCAGACACTTCCCCATTGGAGGAGCGTTTGGTCCACCTAGAGCAACTTGATGAGTAGTGCCGAGATGCCTTGGTGGCTCTAGAAGTGAATAAGCATCGTGTTAAAATCCAGTATGATAAGTTTGTCCGTACAAGGAGGTTTAGTGAGGGAGACTTATGTTGTTAAATGTGTGTTAGAGAAGGGCGCTTATGAGTTAGTGGATTATGAGGGAACGACCTTGGCGGAGCCTAGAAATGGGCTCTATCTCAAAAAGTACTATGCATTATTTTCAACCAAGGCTGGTTATTGTATGTTATTGTATAGTTTTGCATAGGTAGGTCTTTTTCTTATGGTGATTGGGTTTGTGATTAGTTTCCATTTCTTTTGGCAGATGTCAATGGAATAATCCACCTTCATAGGATTCGCGGATGGTGCCATCCATCACACTCAACACTCTGCCTCTACTGCTTGGGTACTTTATACTCCTATGGGTCAGGCATTGTCTTCAGGAGGCGTATGTTTATGGCCATCTTCAAACAATGTTGCTGAGTATAGTGTCGTTATTGAACTTCTACGGGATGCCATTTCACATGGTGTTCTCTCTCTTGAGGTACGACTTGATTCGGAGTTAGTAGTGTCACAACTTAATGGTTTGTACCATGTTAGAGATCTGACATTATTAAAAATATTCTTATGTGTGAGATTGTTAGAACGACAATTCGACAATATAACATACATACATGTTCCAAGAATTAATAATCAAGTTGCTAACTCATATGCTAACTACATGTTAGATTGGCATTTGTTTCATACACAATAACCTCATCACAAACATAAATTTTTACACATGTAAATAAATAAATCGATCATCATAAAAAATTTTATAAACATCCAAAATGTGGTAATACATAGTGTCATAATAAAAAAATGGGGCTCTCGAGCCACCAAAATATAAATACACGGTAGTAAAAAATGTATCACTCCCAGGTATCTAAGCCCATGGAGGAGGAGGGGGGTTGTGATCATGGAACGTCACTACAGCTCTAGCTAGCCATCGAAATAGCCACACCCATGCTCGTGGTACACCCACCACGTCGCACTGCATGGCCTCAGGATATTCCTTGACTTGCGCCATGGGGACTTTGTGTGTTAGTCTCACAAAGTTGGCATTAGAGGAAATTTGAGGTCTAAAATGGGCCTCCTAAAGAAAATGATAAAATAATAGTTATTAACTTTGGAGAAAGAATGAAAAAAACTACTTTTTTTGTTTGTATTTTCGACATATCTCCTTCTGTTTTTAATCAAATTCTGAGTGGGAGAGTTCGTTGGATGAGAAATTTAATTCCGCATCCAACGAGTACCCACACTGCATAATTTTGATGGACCCCGCTACCCAAAAAATAAGAAATTTCTGAAAAAACATGATGATGACATCATCATCACATTTTTTTCAGGTATTTCTTATTTTTGGGGGAGTGGGGTCCATAAAAAGTATGCAGTGTGGGTACTCGTTGGATGCGGAATAAAATTCTGCATCCAACGAGCTCTCCCACCAAAAATTTGAGTAAAAACATAGGGAGATATGTTGAAAATATGAACAAAAAAAGTACTTGAGTGGGAGAGTTCGTTGGATGCGGAATAAAATTCTGCATCCAACGAGCTCTCCCACCAAAAATTTGAGTAAAAACATAGGGAGATATGTTGAAAATATGAACAAAAAAAGTACTTTTCTTTTATGACAAATATGTCAATTCAACCATTATGGTTAACTTATTTTATTGAAATTCTATTGGGTCTTGAATTCCAACTCACAAAATTTATTGTTGGCGCGTTTTCTTATAAGGCCCATTTTAAACCCCAAATTTCCTCTAATGTATGAATGTTTTGGAGAGTCCACTCTTCATCCACACCCGTGATATCGTCTCCTTTTCCCCTCCGTCTATGATGAGGGAATCCTTCAGGCCACCGTGGTCCCACATACACATGCATATGGTAGATGTCACTATGTATTGTCACCCAAAAACATGTCTTTTGATTCCACATAATTAGAAAACACAAAAAAATTTAATAACTCAAAAATTTTACAAAGAGGGTTGAGATTCGTTACCAATGTCACCATATGTCGATCTTGGTGGTAGCGACATGTCTGGTTCTCCCTATGGGGTAGTCATAGGGGTAGTCATCGATGTCAACTATCTGTTGTCACCACCATGGAAAGAAATTAGATGGATATGGGGTGGACACCCTACCTCCACCCAGTATGCGCATCGCATCCACCCAATGTCGTTGGGCCGGATCTCGAACCCCGTGTAGAGGAACGTCAACTCTAGGGCTCAATCCTGGAACACGCTTAAAGAAAAATGTGCTCAATATGCTGCCAAAACTGAAGTTTCTCACTCTGCCCATCTTGCACTCACTGAGCTAGTGTTTCATGTTTCCCAGTAGCGTAGTGCTCCAATCATACACAGTGGGTCTCATGCACTCCACTGCATAGAACATCAAAGGCCACGAGGCCTGGTGGAGTGAAGCTAAGCCTGCTATCCTACTTAGTGTTAGTAGGATGGCCTTTAGTCCTAGCACATATATGGATTTAGTTGGGATCTGACTCCCCACCTTCTCTGTGTTCGGATAGCAGTACACTGCAATGTACTCATCTATAGTCAGGCCACCTCTGGGCCCATGAGAGCTTAGGTTCACCACTTCCCCCCATCGAGAAAGTCTAGTAATAAAATATATGTCCTCCACTTCTATCATGAGGGACATCCCATTTATCTGGAACAACTCTGATTCTAGATCGTAGTAGTCCACTAACATCTGCAACAGTCTTGGTTTGGCTCTTAAGCCACCAAGGCACCAAAAATTGTAAATCCCGCATGCATGTAACGCTTGTTGAGCCATTAGATCTGCCCTTACTACCTCTTCTACATCACCATGTTCATGTTCTCTTCATTCTAGGACCATCCTGCACATAAAATTTGAGTTTGATCCATTATAACACTTAAAAATCATTGAGCACGACCGCATATGCGATTGTTTGCTCAACAGCTGCATATGTACGCAACTTTGAGGGCATTTTCTGTGTATATCCAGCCCTATACGTGGAAAAACCCTTGATTTCTGTGCGGGACGTGGCACGCATTTAAGATGGTCCTATAATCCTAAATACACCATGGAAATTGATAAAATTTGCATCAAAATGAAAGAGTAGAGCATGGGTAAGTACCTGGAAAAAACGGTAGTGGATTCCGCTGGATGGATCTCCTGGAATTCGCTGTTGAAGTTCTGAGCTCAATTGGGTAAAAATTTCAAATGTTATATAATGTTTTGAATTTTTTACTATTTATATACATTTTTCAAATTTTTGAAAATTTTTACCCCCTTTTCTATAGTTTGGACCGTTTCTAATCCTTTTGGACCGTTTTTGGACTAATTTATGATGTAGGAGACCTTTTTGAGAGCCGTTTCGACCATTGGATTGACCCGTTCGTGCTGATTTCAGGTATCATGTCTAAACTGGCATATAGGTTAGGTTTCATCACCATTTGCATTTTGCATGACTGTATGACCATTTCATTATAGCCTTAGGTACGAACCCATTCTATTATGTCACGGAACCTTCTTGATGTTTTAGAAGTGGCATTATGTGAATGGTAGAGATTGACCTTACATGGGTACCCTAGTTAGAACCCTATTTGCATTTGGTGCCCATGCCGACATTTTGTCCCTTAGGGTGTGGGAGTCCGTTGTATAGTATTTCCATGACATTTTGCAAGAGCCTCATACTCCTCTTGATCTTTTGTTGGCCTATTTCCCTCAGGAATCCCTTATGTCAAGTTGTAATTGCATTATCATGAGCTTTTCCGGCCTTATTGAGCCTTCCACCGGCTTCCCTGACACTGAGTTTCAGCCATATAGCCCGAGCTTGTCTCATGTCTATCCATGCAGATCCATTTTATATATCATTTGCAGCTTGATTCCCTATTTTTACCGAAAGGGGAATTTCCCTCGAGTGTCTGTATCCTACACATGTATCCTTGCATTGAGCATAGGTATGTTCCACTACTTGGAACTAGTTTTTTTTCCCATTATGACACTCGTCTCCTCCTAGTCTGTAACTATCAAGCAATTTTATTCTGTTTCAAGATTTTTAAATATTTGAAAAAGTCCAAAAAAATTAAAAAACCAAAAAGCTGGATGGGGAAAGATGTTATCTTTTGGTAGTTGTCGAGTCGTGTGACCTTTGAACAGAGCACTGTATATCACATCTGTTGGTTGGGTTTATAGTTTGACTTTAGGAGCTGTAATCGTTTATCTGAGTTTATCTCCACCAACTGGTTAAGCTTCCAGTCCTCATGGAGCCTCTATCAATGCCTCCTGTGTTGCAGAGATGTCCCAGTTTTGTATATCGAGTCTATGCTACCTTTATTTAGTCACCATTCACCGTTATGCTCTTGTTCGAAGGAAGTTGAAACTTGATTCGGCCATTCCTCAGTTATATTGACTTTGCATGTCGGCCATTCCTGGTACAGTTACTGGTTCATGCACCTTATGATCGAGTCCTTCCACATTATACAGCTTTGCTGAGTACCTCATGTTGGATGCCTTAATTCCCTCCTTCCAGCAGATTTCATCCCATCGACTTCAGATCATTTATTCTAGGATTGGAATCTAGAGTCATTTTTTAGTGCCTTGAGACTTGCAGTCATCATTGGCAAGTTCTCTCTCCATCGACAGTTTTTGGGAATACATCAATGTCCCTTGATCGATGGATCATCTCAAGTGTTCAACCTCAACACATTTATTCACACTTGTTATTTTGCACTCTAGTACCTTGATTCCCATTATCATTATCAGTGGGTGATCTCGCGTCTGTTAATGGTATACATCAATGACCGGTAATCAGAATATGGACTACTATGTTCGACCTCGACACCTCTATTCACATAGTAGGACTTGTACTCGTAGTGGTTTGTGTAGAAGACCTTCCAGATTGGTGGCATCTCTTATATGCTACCTCCTTGATCGTGCCAGTGTTCATGAGATTTCAGCTCTCATGACTTGATTCCAGTATGTGTCAGACATTTCCAGCTATTATGGAGATCTTGATCCATTGTATATCTTCAGCCATTATGAAGATCATGATCCTTTGTATATCTTCATCATGTATATTCTGATTTATGTATATTGTACATGGCGATGACCACTTATGTCATATTTTGTATCATGCCTGTTCATGGCCATTGTACTCCTATATATCCGAGACTGCTATATGTATTTGCAGTTATGTGCATAGTTGTATCATTGTACTATGCTGATTGGGTGGCTGGTTTTCCATTTGGGATTCTTCATCACTCCACTTTTGGGATGGACTTATAATTTATTTTGGCCATCGTATGACCCCTTTGACCTCACACATTAGGGGGGCATCTATTATAGCTGATTTTACCACACCAAGTGACTCACACTTGTATGGCCTTCCCTTGTCCCTCTGCAGACTCCTTAGACCCCTTGGACCATTTTTTGTCCTTTGATGTTTCCTAGACCATCCCTAAAAACATGTGAAAATTGATATATGCAACTTTTAAACCCCTTATCGTGTATATACGCGGGTTTGACCTCTAAAACCGTGTACATCGGGATGTGTACAAAAATCCAAATCCTTTTGGAGTTTTCCTTGACATGGATCCTACTCACTTGTCTCCCAGCCTTCCATATTCCTTGAGATCGCTCAGATTCGACCTTTCATTACCCCATTGAAAAGCTATATAAAGAACCCTTTGGATACATTGAAGGCATAAGAGAAATGAAAGTAAAGAAACTATAGTCTATTGTTGACGGAACTTGTGCTTGAGTCTTCATCCCTTTGTCCCTTGGAGCACTTTGGTGTTCTTCCCAAGCTTTCCTTTTGCTTGTGAGCTTGCTATCGAGAGATGGAGGATTGAGGTGGTGGAGGCCCAAGTGGGGGATTCAGTTTCTCCGATTCGGAGACGTGCCGACATAGGTTGTATTTATTGTAATCTCTGATTTTATATTAATAGAAATATCTTTTCTTGTCCAATAATGTATATTTCAATAAATATTTTATCCATGGATGATTTCAAATGCTTATACGTTGTTGATTATATATGCTAGAGTAGATCTAACACCAATATATATAGTATGCTTGTCTTGTTTACTTGTTGTTGAGGAAATGATTCATCAATTAAAGATGAAGTTGGAAAGCTCAACGGGGACCTACTTCAACCTTCTGGAATAAGGTACGAGGTTTGATCCTTTAGTGTTAGATATTTGATTTCTCTTGCATATTGGAAATGATTGATTTCTGGAGTCAAGCTGTCTGTTGTGGTACCCCAAGCCATAGGAATTTCTCTCCATAACACCATGGCCTCTATGGCATAGAGAATATGCACTCTAGATGCTTGGTGCACCCCTTGGATTCTCACCACTCTCTTCATGGTAAACAAAACTATCCATAGAGGGCCATCCACCATTGCTTTTATGGGAATTTTCTTCCTCGATGTCCTGGTCCCAGGAAAGCAATGGCGGTTTATCAACTCTTGAGTAGTAATGTCCCCTCCATGGGAACTATTCAAAGAGATGGGATCACCCCATCTTGATAGGCCTGTCAGGAAGTAGATGTCCTCTACTTCAACTATCAATATGTGAGCACCAACCTCGAAATACTGTTGCTCCGAATTCCACATCCGGAGTATATGTTCTAATAGTCGCTCATGTGATACCATATTGGGTGTGCAGAAAAAATTTAAGAGTCCACATTCTCTCAACACGGCTATACAACCCGTGTTTCATTCGGCAAAGGCATCATCATTGTCATGTTGCTTCTCTTTCCATATTAGCATTTTTTATCAATAGGAACCCGTCAAAAACCATCACAAGACCAATTAGAAGCATTCCTAATCGTTCAAATCCTCAAAAATGAGCTAGTTTTTCTTGTGTATGCTTTTTTATTTATCCATAGCTAGCACCGCCTGTGTCCCATTGAGGACAGGTGGTGGCATCGCATGTGCACATTGTTTTCAGCACGGTTCTATTGGGGTACCACTTATCCCGCAAGGGATAAGAGTGGTGCTCACTTCCATGGTTTTAGGGCTTGCCAAAAATAAAAATTGAAAGCATGAAATGAAAGAGTAGGGTCTAATATATTACCTGGAGCTAATGGTGCATGAATCCGACGGTAGATGCTCCCGATATCAGCGACTAAAAATCTGGCCAAGAAAATGCTCCAAGGCTCTCCACTATGGGTAAATGGTAAAATGTTTTGATTGTTTACTATTTACATGGATTTTATATACATTTTAGGGTTTGACATGTTATAGTTTTGTGTTAAAATCATAATATATCAGTCATAATCCTTTAATGTTAGTTATTGGAGAATTTAACACTTGTTTTTCAAGTTGTTGCAGGATAGAAGAGCGGTAGCAGTAAAAGTTTTGGGAGTTCGTATTTGACTTTTTTGTACTACCATAAAATAGAAAAAGCCTTTTTAGTGTTTATTGCGACACTTTGGTCACACTCTTGAAACTTAGAATCAAAGGTTTGAGTCCTTTTCTGATTCTTTTTCAAAATCATAAAATATCTCATCGTGAAAAGAGACCTAGTGGAGTCTTCTTTAAACTCTTTTCAGGCTCCTTAAATATGAAAATATTGTTGAGTGATCTTGTCTTCTTCATGCTCGTTAAAAGCACTTGAAGAGTCATTCATCTAACGGTAAGTTATCACTTTTTTGGTTCAGGTGAACTATTTTACAAAATAGGACCCTATGGAGTCTTCCTCCATGGTCGTTCAGACTCTCTAAACAGGAACGATACCGAGTTAACTTTCATTGGACTCATTAAATTAAACATTGAGAGACCCCCTTTTTGGGAATGAACCCCTCCTCTCTCAGGTTCATAAAAACTATGAGTTTGGACTTGTCTTTAGACAAGCTATAACAAGTGTTTGTTACCCTCTTTGAACTCGTAAAACTAAAAATAGGCACTCATTAACCATGATGGGGAAAATGGGAAGGGAATCATTTTGCAAATAAATGGAAGTAGTTTGTTGTTACATTTGAACATGGCACTTGTCTGCATATCATTTTAGTCAATTGGGTATTCAGCTGATGTCCATGACGATCCACTTTCATGAGTCATATCACTCCTTTGAGTCTTTCAAAAGAATGCATTTTCCACCATCGGATTGTGTGTTTTTCTAGTCTAGTCATGCTGCCAAGTATTTTGTCGTGTCGTCTGATGTTCAAAGGGATGTTGAAGAATTTTTACCTCTGTAGTCAAAATAGTCTCTGTGTCAGTACTTTTGAGTCAATCTTATGGTTACCTTATTCATTCCATAACTTTGTTCTGATTTTTGTGTCGTCGACGTGGGACTCATCATGGCCCTCCTTCGATGAGACTATTCCCATAGACATCATCTCATCATCTGGGAAATAGTCTTAGAAAAAAATACCTTGAGATATGTATGCCTCAATGACAAATTCTCTCGCTCTTGACATAGGTTCACATCATTAACCTTTGATCGATAGAATCGAATAGGTTTTCGACATCAAGAAATCTATTCACGCTTAGTAGATTGTACTAGGGTACCTTGGGAATCATTCACATCAATGGTGATCTCCCTTGCACTTGTTAATGGTTCACATCATTGACTGGTAATCAATTGGTTTCTACCATGTTCGACTTTAGAACATTGTAATGACATGGATAGAATCGTACTTTGTGGAAGACGAGACGAAGAACCTGGGTATTTGTTTAGCGCTCATTTCTTTCCCCAGGTTGCGATGGAGTTTTCTATATCTAGCATGGATCGACATTTGTATGTTCATGGCTATGCTTAAATTTATGTCTGTATGACATATATCTGTGTTGTATGTCCAGTAGCTATGTCCGAGTTTGAGTCCTCTATCACATGGATCTACCCTATATTCTAGTAGCCATGCTTGTTTATTCCTCTCATGGATCTTCCTTGTATTCTTCTACAGCCATGAGTTGGTTACATTTGTCTATGATTCAAAAGTATTTATGTACTACAAATGCCTACTTGACGACATTCTTCGACTGAGCTGACATTCTTACCTCGAAATGAAAACTTGTTCTCTCAAATCTCTCGCTTATCGTATCCCTCTAATCCTTATTCTTTGGGGGGCATTCTGTTATACCTAAATTCTATCACCATCATGTGATGAGATCCTTAACGTCTGTGTTTTCCCTTAATCCCAAAACTTGGAGTGGAAACTTGCTATGTTTGTCAATTCTACTTGAAAAAACCTAGCACCGCATTTACCCTTTGGCTGATGAGTAGTACCTTGTTCAACACTGTATGTATCCTATTATAGAGAAGTGGTTCCACCACCTATAGGCTTTGTTATTAAAGTGGTTCTCACCTAAACCGTTCTATCATAAGGGAACAAAAGTGGTACCCTGGGTAAAATTGGAAAAAGAAAAGTTTCTCGAGGCTTCTAGATCACGAGCCTCGTGTCCTCTCTTATCCCTATCAATATGGGTTATTTTGAGCTCGAGATCCCCCTTGATAGGATATTGGAGCCACCTCACCCACAATTCTCTCAACTATCCCTATCCATTGAGCCTTATAAATACAAGCTCATATCCATAGTTGAGGGAGAGAACTAAATAGGTATTGTTATGCTGTTGAATTGACTACCTAGTCCAAATCATTGGAGAGCATAGAGAGCAATTTGGATCTTATGGGGATGAAGTGTTTGTCTTGTGGATGAGCTTGTCGACACTAAGGCAATGGTTGTAAGATTCTTTATTCATTCTTAATGCAAAGTTGATTTCTGTCCCACATATCTGTTGTTTTGATTTCACATGTATATGCTAGTAGATTCCTTAGTCACTAGGATGGATATGTCATGACGATTTTCTGGTAGCTTTGATGTGATTGTATGTTTGACATGTTTGCAAGTACACAAGTTCATGATCTAAGCAGTATTCCAGGTGTCTACAACATTCAGGGAAGGTCTTCATCCTTTGTCGTTCACTCATTTGTTCTGGATCTGAACCATTCGGACCAGAGGAACAACTTTTGTCCGCAGAAGGTGCAATATTCATGATAACATTATACCAATAAGTTTTCTTCCAAATAAGAGATCAACCATGTCCGAAGAAAGGAATCCATTTCTTTAACCATTTCCTTCCTCTAAGGTTTACTATCCTCTAAATATATCTTCTCTCTAACAATTCTAGAATCATCATGAGAGATAGGTTAAGAAAACTTAGAGTGCAAATCAAGTGGAATATACCTTGCTATATTCTTGATTTCACAATTGATCTACTTAGGGCTAAGACATAGTTTTCTTCCTCATCTAGTTACTAATAGAAAAGAAGAGATGAGTGATCGTGCAACGAAAAAATTTAGTTGGCACAACATCTTCAAAGGATATATGACCAATATTGAGAAATTTTAAGTGATCTAACTAAAAATGACTAAGATAAATTACCAACTTGGTGAGGGTTAAGAACCAAATTAAAAATTACCAAGATAAATGACTAATTTGATTCAAGATAAGAACTAAACTAAAAATGACCACATAGACATTAGTCATTTATTTGGTCATTTTTAGTTGTGTCACTCCGACAATGAAAAATTACAATTTTGGCAATGAATTTTTACAATTTACTAAATTCTAACACTTTATAGGGGGTCTTTGAATCCATCTACAATATTAGAATTTAATAAATTGTTATAAAGGGGTCTCTTAATCCATTTGAAATGTTATAATTTAGTAAATTTTAGACCCTCGCATGTGTCACATCTCAACAATAATGCATGAAGAAGATTTTCAGTACTTACATTAATGACCTTTATATGTATAAGTCTTACGTTCTTGGAGCAAAAGTAATTTTGTTATAAAATTTACATCCTTTTGAAGGAATCATAATTAATTTTCAATGAATTTGTTGTACAAGCATTAATAAAAACCATCCCAAGCTGATATATTACAAGTACCACATAACAATTGGTCATTTTTCTGGTCATCTTTAGTTGTGTCACTCTAGCAATGGAAAATTATAATTTTGAGAATGAATTTGTACAATTTACTAAACTTTAACACTAAAGATGGATTCACAGACCCCCTTCTAGGGAATCTTTGAATCCATCTGCAATGTTAAAATTTAATAAATTGTAACATTGTAGATGGATTCAGAGACATAGGCTAGTGTTGAAACATGACATCATAGGAGAACCTACTGAATTCGTTTGCGAGATAACTCATATACTCAGTCAAAATCCAGTTCAATGTTCTTATCATGTCTGTATGTTATTTCACCATTTTTCTTTTGTATTATCCCTTCGAGAGATATTCTCTAATGTCCC
This sequence comes from Pseudotsuga menziesii, assembly GCA_001517045.1. NCBI lineage: Eukaryota > Viridiplantae > Streptophyta > Pinopsida > Pinales > Pinaceae > Pseudotsuga > Pseudotsuga menziesii. The sequence continues at coordinate 228,681 of LPNX011198461.1, forward strand.
CAAAATTAGAAAAAAAAATTGTACGCTACTTAAATACTACCTATCATCGACATTCATTCATCTTTTGCGGAATATGTCTGTCATTGTTAACTAGGTCAAAGTGTCATAAGATGCCTTTACCTTTCTATGTATTTTCCTATGTAATGCTGATGTAATTATGCACTATGTTTACATTACTCCAACTGGTTAAATGATTACCCTTCTATTGTTTACTATTTAACATATATTTTCATATGTTGGTTCAGTTATGTTTTACTTCATGGTTATCTGTTTTGTTCATTTGTTACGGTTTTGTTTATGAAAAGTTCTGACTTACACTTAACTGTCAAGGGGTGGAGTGGTGGGAATTTGTATCCCTTAAGGGACCACTCGGAGAGGTAAAAGGTTCCTCCTTCTTTTATGGGGTTTACTTAGCTCATTGCGAACTAATGCAAACTTCCCCTTTTTGTGCAGGTCACTTCGTTGATGGAATTTGTCTACGACAGATAAACGTAACATCCTATGGCATGCTAACTATGCTACACTATCCTATATACTGAAGATGAAAGGACTAAAGTTTTGGTCTAAATGTTCCTAATTTCACATAGAGTTGAGGTTGTATGACCTGAATCTTTATTGTTGAAATTACTATTATGGTTGGAGGTTATGATAATTATATCCTCTTGATATTTATTTTATAACATGTAAATTGTAATATATAAATCCTTGGATTTAAGGCTTAAATCATAAATCATGGCAAACATTATGATAAACCTTTGGAAAGACTATGGGTTATGTGTAAACCTTTCATGGCATATTTCCTATGCAATAAAACAATAGCTTAACGATACCAAAGAGGGTTTTGATGGGGGTTTAGTGCAATTGCAAAAATGTTGGCGTTTTAACTATGGATAGGCGGGTAAAAATAATGTCGATAGTGGGAACCAAGGTGGTGCATTTATGGATCTTTGGGAAATGGGGAAAATTAGCCCTAAGAGCTGGTATGGTTGTTGTTGGGATTAATTTGTATCTGCTTTAGGTTGTCTGCATGGTTTTGGCTCTTGGGTGTTTATGCTGCGTGGAGTAATAGGCTCTTCTTGCACCAATAGGTATACTCTCGGTATGGGTTTGCAGTGTTGTTTTGCTTGTTTGCTTCAATTTTAGGTTTAGCATACTCCTTATGGCTCTGCATTTCGATTTGCAGGTGAAAGGGGTGCCTTCTATTCATGGCTCGTTGGTGGCTCTCTGAACAGTCAACGCAACCCTTCAATGGGTAATCCTTGTGAAAGCATAGGCCTTTTACCTCTTCCCATATGAGTAGAAGAGTGTTGAGCTCTGTGTTGAAAGCGTTATCATTGTATTTTTTTTTGTTATGGGTTCAAATGTTTCAATCCCTTGAGATAATGGGCATCCAGGAGATGCATTTGTATGTACTATTTTGATGAAGGTTATAAGTGTGGGTACTTTGAGTCGTGTCTTTCCAAACAAAGACTTGGCTCTGTAAAATATTTTGGTTTTCTCTCTTAATCATATGGTTTGATATATTAACATAGAAATTTATGTTTTGGTTTTAAATGATGTGAAGACTATGGTGTGACAGTTCATTGCTTGCAATGGCACTATGTCGAATCGTGACTATGTACATTTTACTTGTAAATGTTTGTAATTGCGGAATGTATGGTTTATTTATCATGGTTGGGGTTTATTATTGCTACAGCCATTAGCTTGGTGTACTACTGCATATTTTTGTTAAGGTCATGTTTGTAACAACATTGACAGTAGGGTTTAATTATTTTTTCTCATCATTTAAAATTGTTAGGTTTGACTTTAATGTTGATTATGGTGGGGTTTTCACATCACAGCCATGAACCTCACTTGGACTTGGTATGTAATCACAACATGGACATTTTATTGTTTTATGTTTATTTAGGGCTATGACAATGTAGAAATTTAATTTATAGTTTTAAGGCTGGGGTTTATAGTCATGAGCTTGGTACCTGCGACTCAATCCTCATGTAGATACATAGCCAATGAATAGTTGTTGGATTTTATTCTGTGTGTCTAGTTCTTCTAGAGTAGCTTATATTTGGTGTAAAATTGTGGTTTATGTGGAATATTTTAAGGGAAACCTGTAATGTGAACCCTTTATAGTGTTAATACATTGGGTGTTTACAATGGATAACTACAGGATTTGATTCCTAGGCATGTATTCTATTTTGGTTTTGTTGTTTAGATTTTGAAATCCTACAAGATTCGATCCTCGGTAGTCCTAACGCGTGGAATGGTGTTTATTACAGCATGCATATTTTTGGTTTTTGTAATGATTCCAACAGGATTCGATCCTGGCTTCTTTAAATGGATATGTTGTTTAATGATTTGGTTTGTATTATGTATATAATTGATTCTTAGTTCTGGTTAGAATAGTTGAGACAACTATAATGATATTTATGCCTATGGCCGGATTTTAACAGGTCTCTATGGCTGGCTTTTATGTAGATGTTTTTAGAATGGAAATAAATGTATGGGTTTTGTTTAATATTTATCATCGTTATGTTTATTATAGGATTAGCATTTAGCTATGTTAGAGTCTGTTCAATGTATTTATGCTATAATTGTTTAAGATTCAACATGGAAATGGTATTTAATTTATGTTTTATGCATAGTGTTTATGCTACAAATGGATTTGATGGGTGAAATAATAAGTGTGCTAGCAATATGTAATCTGCTAGCTATGGAAGATGTAGAGTTGGATTTTAATGGATATAATTTCATTTCTGTAGATTTTAATTAGTTCTTTTGGTTGATAGTTTTATATGTTTATAAACTCTATTTTACTTTTGTATATAAGTTTGAACAATAATCAGAGATCTAGCTAACCTAAATAATCTAGATTCTGTTAGAAAGAATACGCCATTAGATAATACTAAATTTAAAATATAAATGATGAAAGAGTAATGCAGAAATAATAGAGACCATGTTTTCCTATGGGTTTGAAAACTGATAAAATCTTATGTGACAGCCTCATATGAATAGTAAGAAACATAATCTATATTCTCATAACTAGGCCATCATGTCTAAGTAAACAAAGTACTTCTATAACAAAATCTTCATTTCTAAGGTTTGTATGCATATGTAAACTAAATATAACCCTAACTGTTCTATTAAGGTTATGTATAAATAACCTTGCTACAACAAAAGATAATAATCATATTATAATTCCAGACTTTAATCCCTTCATTAAACTAGAAAATGTATGAACTGTAAGTAAGATGAAGAAATATCATACCTGTAATTTGAAGCTATTTTAATGGCTAGAAATCCTGCACACATAAACACACACCATTAACAAGGAAATAGAAAATTCTGACCTCTATTCAGTGAACCAAATAACTTGGGAACTACCACATTCCACCTAACCATGACCGAAAACCGTTCCTGGTTTCAACCCAAATCCCTTAGGTTGGTTCCAAAATGAAAGTAGCTTAGAGATCATAAGGAAAGGATTCCCTATCTGGGATAACAGGTTTTGTATCAATTTTGTTTTCCTTTTGGGAAAAATGATCTCCAAGAACTTTCTTGAGAATAATTAGGTAGAATCATGGAATAATCCAAAGATCCCCAAGACTCTCTTTGGATTGGGTCTTTATACAATTTTTTTTTAGGAAAAGGGGTAGTTAAATCAAGAATCATTTGTTTTCTTGAGATAACCCTTTTTACTTAATTTAGGTAAATTTAATATTTATTTAAGTTTAACTGAGGAACTTTTTGACTAGTTCCTACTTTGACTCTTTTAGGTATTGAATATTTAATTAATATTAGTAATAATAATCTTATATAGATCCTTTCATTATTGTTCATAGTTACTAGTATTATTACTTATGATTACTCTTTTATACACATTATATATAAACTATATATTTATATATACCATTGTTAACATTTTTACTTTAGGTGTCATATAACATGATCCCTAATCCCATAAGACTTTTCTTTTTAGCTTATAGTCACTTCTTTATTAAGGACTTCAGGTAGGGTTTAGGTCAACTAGGTTAGGAAACTCTAAGCCTCCTTGCATGTTGGATTACCTTGTATAACATGGTAGTTCTTAAGTACTTGATTAGATAAATAAATTTGAAATGCCATTTAATGACTTAAAAATAAGTAAGATGAGATCAATGTTTTATCAGAGTCATTTTCACTCAACAAATTGATTTTTTAGTAACTCCTAGCGTTTATCCAGAGCCCATACTCAATGCTAAGAAACAGGGAGTTACAACTTAGTGCAATTCTAGAGATTCTCGCTCAACACTAATTCTAGGATATATTTGTTGGATACACCTACAGATACATTGGGCAAGGATTCGATGTTCCAGTTCTTACGTTCAACACCAAATTGGAATGCTCTAGGGATTATGCCCAAAAATTATGATTCTTATCTTTTCATGTGCTTTAGAGCTTCATTCTTAACAAAAAGGATTCACAACTCATGTGCTCCAGAGCCTCTCCCTCAACGCAAACATTAAAATACTCATGTGCTCTAGAGCCTCTCGCTCAACACAAACATCAAATGCTCATGTTTCCCATAGCTTGTTTCTCAACACAAACATCAAATACTCATGTGCCTCAGAGCTCACGCTCAACATAAACATCTCTTCAAATATATGCTTCAGGGTCCATTCTCAACACATGAAATCATATACATAAAACATATGCAATTGGATTATGGCCAATATATAAAAAAAATAATAATTCTCATGTGCAGTGGGGTCTTATGTCCGATATAAAAAATAAAACATCAAACCAACATCATATGCAATGGGGCTTATGATCATAAGTGTCAGGTCAAATATTTGGGATATTACATCCCTCCTCGCTTAGAACAATATCATCCCTTGTGTTCCAGGGACTAGGAATGAAATCATGAAACAAGGCGGAGTAAGCCTCTCTCATGGTGGCTTCATTCTCCCAAGTAGCCTCATTAACCTCAAAGTGATTCCATTGCACTTTAAACTGAACTATGGTGTGCTTCCTTAGATGCACCTCTCTCTTGTCCAGTATATGAAGGGGTTTAGGTACAAATTTCCCTTCAGGTTCCACCTGTAACAAGGAAAAATCAATCACATGTTTAGTATCATATACATATTTATTTATTAAGGGTTTGTAGAAAACATTATGAACTCTTATGTGAGAAGGTAAAGCTAGTTCATATGCCACTGTCCCTCTCTTGGCCAGTATCTCAAAGGTTCCACAAAATCTTGGTGCCAACTTTCTACACCTCCCAAAGCTCAATGAGCTTCTTTTTACTTTTAATTTCAAGTCAAAATGGTCTCCTATCTGATAATATCTATCCTGAAAATAATTTCAAATAGTTCTAATCCTCTCATTTAAATATGAATCGGTTTGAATTAATGTCACCTCATATATCATATGATTTTGTCAGCTCAAAGTATTAACAATTTTATTCTCCTTTCCCTTTATATGCTTTATATGCATTCCTGGAATTTAGATCTAGTTTCTCAAATAAATACTTCAGACTCATATTGTCTGTTTTCAAAAGAAATTTCTTCCTTGTGAGGTAGTGCCTCAAAGTCTTCAAGCCATGGATGATGGCTGCTAACTTAATATCATGGGTGGGGTAGTTTTGTTTGTGTTCCTTTAACTTCCATGATTCATAAAAGATCGTGCAATCGTTCTGCAAGAGGACTCCTATGGTCCCTTCTTTTCTTACATCCACGCAACCAACAAAATTCCCATCAGGATTTGCAATTCATAGTATTGGTGTAGTCATCAAAAGATATTTAATCTTCTGAAAACTTTGTTGGCACTTGGTCATCCATAAGAACTTGTTTTTCTTCTTTTGCAAAGTGGTCATGGGACAAGCTATCCTCGAAAATTTCTCAATGAAGTTTCAGTAGTAACCGACTAATCCCAAAAAGGACCTAATGTCAGTGACAATAGTGGGGGTAGGCCGATCCTTGATGGATTTAATATTTTTCGGGTCCATGACTATCCCCTTCTCGGAGATGATGTGACCCAAGTACTGTATCTGTGTTTTGTAAAAAACACATTTACTAAGCTTGGCCTAGAGATGTTGTTCCTGTAACACCTGTAGTACTATGCAGAGATGCTCCTCGTGTTCCTCTTTTCTCCTATATCAAACTAGGATGTCGTCTATAAAGACCAATAGAAATTTATCCAGGTATATACTAAAGATAGTGTTCATCATGCACAAAATCGTAGTGGGCATATCTTGTACGAAAGGTGGTTTTATGAATACCCTCATCGTGGATACGTACTTGATAATATCAAAACTGCAGGTTTATATTCGAAAGATATTGGCTCCTCCTACTTGATCGAACAAGTCATCGATCCTAGGGAGTGGGTATCAGTTCTTGATGGTAATTTTGTTAAGTTGGCAGTAATCGATGCACATCCGCATCATACCATCCTTCTTCTTTATGAAAAGTATCGGTCCTCCCCAAGGGGACACACTCGATTGGATATACACCTTCTAAATTAACTCCTGCAACTACACTTTGTGTTCCACCAACTCTAGTGCACTCATGCGGTAAGGTGCTTTTGAAATCGAAACTGACCCTGGTGTCAATTCTATGGAAAAATATAAGTCTCATTTTTGTGGTAATTATGGTATTTCCTCAGGAAATACATTTGTAAAGTCTTCAATGTGCTATTCTCTTTCAGCTTCTATGTCCTGGATGTTCACTGCAAACAGTTTGCATCCTTTCCCAATGCACCTTTTTGCTTATAAAGCAGATATTTTCCTTATGGAAACTTTCTTAGGTATTCCTTGAATTTTTACTCAATTCCCTTGGCTATATGTACACAATATTGACTTGTCTACACAATCGAGCATGACATGGTGTTGTTCAAATGAGTCCATGCCGATAAGTATATCATACGATCCTAAGGGTAGAATGTTCAGATTTATCCTAGAAGGGAAAGCATTCATCTTTACCTCACAATCTCTAACTATTTCAGAAACCTTTCATTTTGTACCCTTGGATAATTACACGAGCCAAGGTTTCTCATGTTTAAATTTGTCTATTTTACATAAATAAACAATTTTAGGAGATACATAGCTTCGGCAAGCGCCAGGGTCAATCAATATTGAAATAGAAGTGTTAGAAACCTTACCTTCTATCTCAACCATAGTATCCTGATGGTATGTGTGTCAGCCATCCAAGTCTTCTTAAATCCTTTGTGTTCTAGCCATGTCCTCTACCATTGGTTCTTCTTGTAATTTTTTCAAGACTCCATTGGTTTTTTTCTTACAATATCAGGCATAATGGAGCCCTTGGAATTTCTAGCATTTTATTTTTAGTGGGGAAACATTGGTTCCCCCATTTCCTGCTAAGATTGTTAGCATTTGGACCTGGTACATATGAATTTGTACCAATTTTGTTGAAGTTCTTGTTGGCTAGAAAACTATTGTTCTATTATCGATAAGGTGGTGGGTTGAAACCCGGTTTGCAATTGTCTGAGAAGGTCCTAGAACTATCTCTACTTCTATTGATGTTCTCTTGCCTCAGCTGTTCATGCTCATAGAAAAGCCTAGATTTGTGTAAGGTGGTGTCCAATGTTTTAGGCATGTCAAATTCGATCCTTTCCTGAAATTGGGAGGAAGACATCCTAAAAAGTGTTGTATTTTCACTTTCTTGTCCTTTATGTATGGGACATAATGTAATAGATCCAAAAATGTGTTAATAAAAATATCCATGGTCATGGAACCCATCCTTAACTTGTGAATTCTTTTTCCTTCCTGTCAAATAATATTTTAGACATGTATTTTTCTTGAAACATTATGCGAAAGTTACTCCATCGTATTTCTTTTACCTCATCTTTGTTGGTATGCTTTAGGTCTCTCCACCATCTAGAAGTTTTTCAATTTAAATTATAGATTTCTATACAGGATTTCATCTCACTCGAGTAGTTGTGTACTCGGAAGTATTTACTCATACTGAGAAGCCATTCTTCAGCTTTTTCCCTAGTGTTCATCTCCCCTTCATAGGTTGGGTGTCTTATATTTCTAAACTGTCCTTGGAGGTTGTCATCATTCCTCTATTTATTTCTATAGGGAGAAAGGGAGTTATCACTAGAAAGACTGTGATAATATCTTTTTGGAGGTTCAAGGGTGTGTTCTTCTTTTCCTTCTTTCTTTGGGCTTGTAATGTCCCCAAAATTCGAAAATAAAAAAAATATTGTAGGCTAGTTAAATACTACCTATTCTCGACATTAATTCATCTTTTATGGAATATGTCAGTCATTGTTTACTAAGTCGAAGTGTTGTAAGACGTCCTTTCCTTTCTCTGTGTTTTCCTATGTAATGCTAATGTAATTATGCACTATATTTATATTAATCAAACTGGTTTAAATGATTACTCTGCTAGTGATTACTATTTATCATACATTTGTGTATGTTGGTTCAGTTATGTCTTACTTCATGGATATTTTTTTTGTTCAATTTTTATGTATTTATTTATGGAAGTTCTGACTTGTCTTTAACTATCAAGGGGTGGAGTGGCAGGACTTGTATCCCTTAAGAGACCACTCATAGAGGTAAATGGTTCCTCTTGCTTTTACGGGATTTACTTAGTTCATTGTGAACTAATGCAAACTTCCCCTTTTTGTGCAGGTTACTTTGTTTGATAGAGTCTATCTATGATAGGTAAACATAACATCCTATGCTACACTATCCTATGCATACTAATGTTAAAAGGACTAAAGTCCTGGCCTGATTGTTCCTACTTCCATTGTTTACGCAGAGTTGGGGTTGTAAGACCATAATATTCATGGTTTCCAATATTGTTGTGGATTGGGAATATGATAATTTTATCCCTTTACTATTTAATTTATAACATGTAAATTGAAATGTGTAAAGCCTAAGGTTTAAGGCTCATATCATAAGACTTGGAAAATATTATGTTAAGTTTTAGAAATACTATGGTTTATGTGACAAACTCTTCATGGCATATTTCATATGCCATGAAAATATGGCTTAACTATGCCAATGAAGGTTTTGATGGGGTTTTAGTCCAAAATCGCAAACGTTGGGTTTTGGACTAGTTGAGTGTGGCTAAAAATCATGTCGATGGTGGGAGATACGGTGGCGCATTTATGGATCCTTGGGATGGGGGGAAAATGAGCCCTAAGATATGGTCTGTCATTGTTTGGGATTCATTTGGCTCTGATGTTTGTTTGTCTACATGGTTTGGATCTTAGGGTTTAACACTAAATGGAGTGACAAGCTCACTCTACACTAAGAAGGTATGCTCCTGGTCTGCTTTTTCAACGTTGTATTGTTTGTTTGCTTCTATTTAAGTATTAGCATACTTTTGACATTTCTTCATTTCAATTTGTAGGTGATAGGGTGGCTTCCATTCGTGGATTGTTAGTGGAATAACAATATTGTCTATGATACCCTTCCATGGGTAATCCCTGTGATAGCATAGGACTTTTTACCTTTGCGTGTAATGAGTAACAAAGTGTTGAACTCTATGTTAAAAGGGTTAATGTTTGGAATGTTTGGTTATGGGTTCGACTGTATGGGTCTTCTGCGATAATGGGAATCTAGGGATGCATTTGTAAATACTATTTCGATGTCAGTTTGTGTGTGGAGACTTTGAGCCATGTTTTTCCATATGAAGACTAAACTCTGTAATCGTTTTTGGTTTTGTATTTTAAACATATGGTTTGATAAATAAATGGAGAGCTCTGTGTTTTAGTTTTAAATGATGTGATACTACGGCATAACAGTGACATTTCTTGCAATGACACCCAGTTGAAATGTGACTGTGTGCATTTTACTTGTAAATTCTTATAACTATGAAATATATGGTTTATTTAACGTGCCTAGGAATGGTTATTACTATGGTCCTTAGCTTGGCATACTGCTGCATAATTTTGTAAATGTCATGGTTGTAACAGTGTTGACAGTAGGGTTTAATAAAAAAAATTGGCATTTGAAATGGTTTGGGTTTCATTTTTAATGTTTAACATGGAGGCATTCCACCTTTCGGCCATGAGCCTAGCTTAGCCTTGCTATGAAAACACAACATGTATATTATATTGCTTTATGTAATGCAGAGCTGTGACAGAGTAGAAATTTTGATTATGGTTTAAGGCTGGTGTTTACAGTTGAGGTTTGGTAGTTGCGATTCAACCCTCATGCAATTACGCAACCTGTGAATAGTTTTGATGGATGTTACTCCATGTAATTTGTTCTTTTAGCATAATTTATACTTGATGTTTTTAAAATTGATACCTACAGAATTTGATTCCTGTGTAAGTGGTTGATTTAGTTTCTGCATTTTAAATAATGTGAGCCTACAGGATTTGATCCTGGGCTATCTAATGCATGGATTGGTGTTTCAATATAGCATGTGTGCTTTTTTTTTGGCAGCAATGCCAATAGGATTCAATCCTGGTTGCTTTAAATGGATACGTTGTTTAATATTTTGGTTTGTATTAAATATAAAATTGATTACTAGTTTGTTAGTAAATAGTAGAGATATCAGATATGATAGTTAGGCTTATGGTAAGACCTTAACAAGTCTCGATGGCTAGCATGTTATGCATAAAATTTTATAATAGGAATTACTATTTGGGGTTTGTTTAAGAAATATATTCGTTATTTTATTTTTAGGTTTAGGGTTTAACTATATTAATTATGTTTATCTTATTTATTCTACATCTATATAGAATAGTTTTTTATGGTTGAAATAATAATCCTATTGGCAATATCAAATCTGCTAGCAGAGAAAGATGTAGAGTTGGATTATAATTTGTTATTTGGTTGATAGTTTTATTAGTTAATTTTAATGTGGTTTATATACATATAAAATCTATTTTTACTCTTGTATTTAAGTTTGAACAATAACCAGGAAATCTAGCTAACTTAATTAATCTAGACTTTGTTAAAACCAATATTCCCTTTAGAGAAGACTAAATTTAACATGTAAATGATGAAAGAATAATGCAAAAATAACAGATACCATATTCTCCTATTGTTTTGAAAACTAATAAAACTATAGGTGACAATCTATCATTACATAATAAGAATAATATCTATATTTCCCTAACTAGAAAATCATTTTTAAGTAAACAAAATAACATAGCTATAGTAGATAGAAACTATCTAACCTTCCATAATTTAATCCCTTCATTTAATCAGAAAATCCGTGTAAATTATAAGGAATATCAAGAAACCTCATACCTACAAGTTGAAGGTATTTTAATGGCTTAAAACCCTACACCTTAAAACACACAACAATAACAAGGACATAGACAGTTCTGACCTCTGTTCAAATAAACAAACAACTTGATAACTACCACATTCCAACCAACCATGACCCAAAACAATTCCTGATTTCAATATGGATCCCCCCAAGGTGGTTCCAACATGCAAGTAACTTAGAGCTCCTAAGGTAAGGATTCCCTATCTGGGATAATAGGTTCGGTATTAGTTTTCTTTTCCTCTTGGAAAAAATTCTCTCCAAAAACTCTCTTCAGAATAATTAGGTAGAATGGTGGAATAATCCAAAGATACTCAATCCTCTCTTTGGCTTGGTTCTTTATAGATATACTTTTAAGGAAAAGGGGCAGTTAAATCAAGAATCATTTATTTTCTTGAAATAACCCTTTTTACTTAATTTAGGTAAATTTAATATTTATTTAAATTTAACTTGGGAAATTTTGAATAGTTCCTACATTGACTCTTGTAGGTATTTAATATTTAATTAACATTAGTAATAATAATAATATTTAAATCCTTTCATTATTATTCATAGTTACTAGTATTTATTACTTATACTTACACTTTTATACATATTATGTATAAACTATTTATTTATATACATGTTTGTTAACATTTTTACTTTAAGTATCATATACCATGATCCCTAATCACATGACACTTTACTTTTTAGCTTATAGTCACTTCTTTATTAAGGCCTTCAGGTAGGGTTTAGGTCCACTAGGTTAGGAAACTCTAAACCTCCTTGCATGTTGGATTACCTCATTTAACATGGTAGTTCTTCAGTACTTGATGAGATACAAAAATTCAAAATTTCATTTAAGAACTTAAAAATAAGTAAGATGCGATCAATGTTTTATCAGAGTTGTTTTCACTCAACATATTAATTTTTTTCAGTAACTCCTAGAATTTATCTAGAGCCCATACTCAATGCTAAAAAACAAGGAGTTACAAACTTAGTTCAATTGCAAAGATCTTTGCTCAATACTAATGCTAGGATGTATTGGTAGGATACACCTAGGGATACAATGGACAAGGATGCAATGTTCCGGAGCTTATTCTCAACAATAACTTGGAGTTATCCAGGTCTTATGCCCAACACTTCCAATTCTTATCTTTTCATGTGCTTCAGAGCTTCCTTGTCAACAAAAAGGTTTCATAACTCATGTGTTCCAAATCCTCTCGCTCAACACATACCTTAAAACACTCATGTGCTCCATAGCGCCTCTCTCAACACAAACATCAAATACTCATGTGCTCCAGAGCTTCTTTCTCAACACAAACATCAAATACTCATGTTCTCCAGAGATTCTCACTTAACACAAATCATTAAATACTCATGTGTTCCAGAGCTTCTCTCTCAACACAAAACATCACATACTCATGTTCTCCAGAGCTTTCTCTCAACACAAACATCTCATAAATGATGTGCTTCAGTTTCCACGCCTAATACATGAAAGCATATACATAAAATCTATGCAATTTTATTACGCCCTATTTATCAAACAAATCATAATTCTCATGTGCATTGGGATCTTATTCCCAATTTACAAAATAAAACATAAAAGAAACATCATACGCAATGGCACTTATGCCCATAAGTGTCAGGTGAAACATTTGGGATATTACATCCCTCCTAGCTTAGAACAACACCATCCTTGGTGTTCTAGGGACTTAGAATGAAATCATGAGACAAGGTGGGGTAAGCCTCTCTCATGGTGGCTTCATTCTCCCAAGTAGCCTCATTGGCCTCAAAGTGCTTCCATTGCACTTTTAACTAGACTATGGTGTGCTTCCTAAGCTGCAACTCTCTCTTGTCCAATATATGAAGCAGTTGAGGTACAAACTCCCCTTCAGGTTCCACCTATAACAAGGACCAATCAATCACATGTTTAGTATCATATACATCTTTCTTTATTAAGGATGCATGGAAAACATTATGAACTATTATGTGAGAATGAAAAGATAGTTCATATGCCACTTCCCTCTCTTGGATAGTATCTCAAAGGGTCCACAAAATATTGGTGCTAACTTTCCACACCTTCCCAAGCTCAATGAGCTTATTTTTTCTTTTAATTTCAAGTAAACATGGTCACCTATCTGATAATATTTTCTTTTCTTCTCTTATCCGCGTAACTCTTCTGGCGGTCTTGTGCTTCTTTAAGGTTCAGTTGGACCTTGGTAACCAATTGTTCCAAGTCCTTTAGTAATTTAGGCCCCAACATGAGCCAATCCACTGGGTTATCCCAAGTAAATGTTGTTCTACACTTCCATCCATAGAGTACCTTGAAGGGAATCATCTTGGTGGAGGTCTGGTATTCGTTGTTGTATGCAAACTCTACAAGATGCAGGTAATATTCCCACTTGGTGAGGTTGTTCATGACATACATTCTCAGCATGTCCTCTAAAATATAGGTTACCTATTTTGTCTTCCCATCTTTTTGTGGGTGGTTTAATTGTCTCTCTAATCTGAAGAATAAGGATCTCCAAAATTTCCTGGTAAACTTTGTATCTCAATCCGAGTTGATTTCCTGGGTTATCCCATGCAATCTTAATATCTCCTTTAAGAACATGTCAGCAATTTGTACTTCCTTGTAGGTAGAATTCATTGGAATGAAGTGTTATGATTTTGACAACTTGTCAACTACTAAAAATATAGAATCATTTTGCTTCTTACTCTTTGGTAGACCTGTAATAAAATCCATACTAATGACCTCCCACTTCCATTCCAGAATGGGTAATGGTTTCATAAATCCTGAAGATGCTGGTGCTCAGCTTTGACCAATTGACATTATTCACATTTTGTGATAAACAACAGTATGTCGGCCTTTATGTTAGGCCATAAAAAGTGTTTATTTACTGAGGATATTATCTTTTGATATCCCATATTTCCCGAGTAGGGTGTCTGATGAAATTCTGTGAGGATGCTGGAACTGATTTCCCCTTCTTTGGGAACATACAATATTTCTTTGGACCATAGCATTCCTGTTTTGTCTACCTTGTACTCTTTTCATTGCTGAAAAAACCTATCCTCTTTGACCTTATTGAGGATTTCAATATAGAAAGGGTCAACTCTTTTGGCCATTCTAATCCTATCGTGTAATTCCAAATCGATTTGAATTAAAGTCACCTCATATATCATATGATCTCGTTCTCTTAAAGCATCAACAATTTTGTTCTCCTTTCCATTTACATGATTTAGCTCGAAATGGTACTCGCTAAGGAAAGCCAACCATGTGCCATTCTTGGAATTTAGATCCGGTTACTCAAAAAATTAATTCAAACTAATATTGTCTATTTTTAGAATAAATTTCTTCCCCATGAGGTAGCGCCTCTACATCTTCAAGACATGGATGATGGTTGCTAACTCAAGATCATGTGTGGGGTAGTTATGTTTTTGTTCTTTTAATTTCTGTGATTCATAACAGATCACACAATCATTCTGTAAGAGGACTCCTCTGAGCCCTTCCTTGATTGCATCGATGCAAACAACGAAATCCCCATCAGGATCTGCAATTCGTAGTATTGGTGTCATTGTCAAAATTTGTTTAATATTTTGAAAAATTTCCTCACATTTGGTTGTCCATAAAAACTTGTTCGCCTTTTTTTACAAAGCCGCCATGGGACAAGATATCCTCGAAATGTTCTCAATGAAATTTCAATAGTAACCTACTAATCCCAAAAATGACATAATGTCAGTGACGCTAGTGAGGGTAGGGCAATCCTCTATGGATTTAATATTTTCTAGGTCCACATCTATCCCCTTCTCAGAGATGATGTGACCCAAGTACTGTATCTATGGTTTGTAAAAATCACATTTACTAAACTTGGCATAGAGTTGGTGTTCCTGTAACACTTGTAGTACTATACAGATATGCTCCTTGTGTTGCTCTTTAGTCTTAGAGTAAACTAGGATGTCATCTATAAATACAAAAACAAATTTATCTAGGTATTTACTAAAGATATTGTTCATCATACCTATAAAGATAACGAGTGCATTGGTCAACCCCAATGGCATTACTACAACTCGTAGTGGCAGTAACTTGTACGAAAGGAGGTTTTATGAATATCCTCATCATAAATCCATACTTAATGGTATCCAAACCACAGGTCGATCTTCAAAAATATCTTGGATCCTCCTACTTGATAGAACAAGTCATGGATCCTAGGGAGTCGTTACCGGTTCTTGATGGTCATCTTGCTAAGTTGGCGTTAATTGATGCACATCCGCATCATACCATACTTATTCTTTACGAAAGGTATCGGTGCTCCCGAAAGGGACACACTCGATCTGATATATCCTTTCTCAATCAAATCCTGCAATTGCAGTTTGAGTTCCACAAACTCTGGTGCGCTCATGCAGTAAGGGGATTTTGAAGCTGGAAGTGACCCTATTGTTAGTTCTATGGAAAAATATAGGTCTCATTTCGTTGGTAATCCTGGTATCTCCTCAAGAAACACATCCATCAAGTCTAGCAGAACTGGAAACTCCTCGATGTGTTGTTCTCTTTCAGAATCTAAGTCTTGGATGTTTACTGCAAATAACTTACATCCTTTCCTAATGCACTTCTTTGCTTGTAAAGCAGATATCTTCCTTACAGAAACTTTCTTAGGTATGCCTTGAATATTTTCCAAATTCCCTTGTCTATTTGTACACAAGATTGACTTGTGTAAACAATCGAGCAGGAGATGGTGTTGTTCCAACCAATCCATGGAAATAAGTATATCATACGGTCCTAACGGTAGAATGTTCAGGTTTATCCTAGCACGAAAACCATTCAAGTTTACCTCATGATCTCTAACTATTTTAGAAACCTTTAGTTTTGTACTCGTGGTTAATTTCACCACCGAGGGTTTCTCATGTTTAACCTTGTATAGTTTACATAAATCAACAATTTTAGGCGATACATAGCTTCAGCAAGAGTTGGGGTCAATCAATATTGAAATAGAAGTGTTGGAAACCTTACCCTCTGTCTCAACCATGGAATCATGATGGTCTTCCTGTCAGCCATCCAAGGCTACATAAATCCTCGATGTTCCAGCTATGTCCTCTAATGTGGGTTATACTTGTAAATTGTACAAGACTCCATTGGTCTTGTTCTTACAGTCTCTGGCATAGTGGGTCCCTTAGCATTTCCAACATTTTATTTGTAGGGGGGAAACATTGGCTCCCCCATTTGCTGCAGGTTTGTTAGAATTTGAAGCTGGTACATATGGCTTCATACATATCTTGTTTAAGTTCTTATTGGTGGAAAAACTGTTGTTCTATTTTCTTTAAGGTGGTGGGTTGAAATCCGGTTTGCGGTTGTTCGAGAAGGTCCTAGGCCTGTCTCTACTTCTGTTGATGTTTCCTTGTCTCAAATTCCCATGCTCATAACAAATCCTAGATTTTTGTAGGGTGTTGTCCAATGTTTTAGGCATGTCAAATTCAATCCTCTCCCAAAAGTTGGGAGGAAGAAATCCTAAAAAATGTTGTATTTTCACTTTCTTGTCCTTTATGTATGGCACATAATGTAATAGATACAAAAATATGCTAATAAAAGAATCCATATTCATGGAACCCATCATTAACTCGTGAAACTATTTCACCTCTCTGTCGAAGAATCTTTCATACATGTATTTTTCCTGAAAAATTATGTGAAAGTTACTCCATCGTATTTCTTTTACCTCATCTTTCCTGGTATGCTTTAAGTCTCTCCAACATCTAGCTACTTTTCCATTTAAATTATAGATGGCTATACAATCTTTCATCTCACTTGGGTGGTTGTGTACTCGAAAGTATTTTCTCATACCAAGAAGAAATTCTTCATCTTTTTCCCCAGTGTTCATATCTCCTTCATAGGTTTGGGCTCTTATATTTCTGAACTCTCCCTGGAGGTTGTCATCATCCCTTTGTTTCTTGTTCCAAGGAGAAAGGGAATTATCAGTGATAATCTCTTTCTGGAGGTTCATGGGTTTTTTCTTTTTTCCCTTCTTCCTTTGGGCTGCTGACTCGTTTATGATAGAATTATTTCTTAAAATTGTTGGTTGAATGAGTGGGTTGTCCATGCGGGATTCCTCCTGTCATGTTTCGCGGCAAAGATTCATTAATTACTTGTTGTTATTTTCTTTTATTCATATCATCATCCTTGAAACTCTATAAGTTTGCTTGAATACTTTGTATGGTTTTCGCTATATCAGAATTTAATTCAACCACAAGTTCTTCTTCCCATGTGGGGGTATTCAATTTTCCATGCTGGTTGTTGTGTTTTTCCGTTTTCATGATCTGAACTATTCTTTGAATCCTGCAATTTAAAATTTTAATAACAAAATTTTTTCTGTTAGTTAACAAAATTTCAAAAACATGATTTATTTTCTCCAATGAATGTTTGGAACACCCATTAGGTATCTTAGTGTTAAAACTAGGCTCTAATACCACTTGTAATGTCGCCAAATTTTGAAAAATTAAATAAATTGTAGGCTAGTTAAATACTACCTATTCTAGACATTAATTCATCTTTTACAGAATATGTCGATCATTGTTTACTAAGTCGAAGTGTCATAAGTTGTACTTACATTTCTATGTGTTTTCATATGTAATGCTAATGTAATTATGCACTATGTTTATATTACTCTATTTGGTTTAAATGATTACTCTACTATTGATTACTATTTATCATACATTTGTGTATACGGGTTCCGTTATGTCTTACCTTCAAGGATATCTATTTTGTTCATTGTTTATGTAGAGTTGGGGTTGTCAGACCTAAATCTTCATGGTTATCATTATTACTGTGGATTGGGACTATAATAATTTTATCCCTTTACTATTTAATTCATAACATGTAAATTGAAATGTGTAAAGCCTAAGGTTTAAGGCTCATATCATAAGACTTGGAAAATATTATGTTAAGTTTTGGAAATACTATGAATTATGTGACAAAACCTTAATGGCATATTTCATATTCCATGAAACTATGGCTTAACTATGCCAATGAGGGTTTTGATGGGGTTTTAGTGCAAAATCACAAATGTTGGGGTTTGGACTATCTGAATGTTGGTAAAAATCACGTTGATGGTGGGAGACAGGGTGGCATATTTATGGATCCTTGGGATGGGGGGGAAATGAGCCCTAAGCTCTAGTTTGTCATTTTTTTGGATTCATTTGGATCTATTGTTTGCTTTTCTGCATGGTTTGGCTCTCGGCGTTTAACACTGTGTGTAGTGACAAGCTCACTCTGCGCTAAGAAGGTATGCCATGGGTCTGGTTTTGCAGTGTTGTATTGTTTTTTTCTTTAGTTTGAGGATTAGAATCCTTCTAATAGTTCTTCATTTCGATTTGTAGGTAAAAGGATGGCTTCCACTCGTGGCTCGTTGGT
The DNA here is from genome assembly GCA_001517045.1 of Pseudotsuga menziesii. Lineage (NCBI taxonomy): Eukaryota > Viridiplantae > Streptophyta > Pinopsida > Pinales > Pinaceae > Pseudotsuga > Pseudotsuga menziesii. The sequence continues at coordinate 247,290 of LPNX011198461.1, forward strand.
GGGATAATAGGATTGTCTATGATAACCTTCCATGGGTAAGCTTTGCAATAGCATAGGAATTTTTACCTCTACGTGTAATGAGTAAAAGAGCGTTGAGCTCTGTGTTGAAAGGTTTAATGTTGTGAATGTTTTCTTATGGGTTTGACTATATGGGTCTTCTGCAATAATGGGAATCTAGGGATACATTTGTAAATACTATTTTGATGTCGGTTTAATTGTGGAGACTTTGAGCCATGTCTATCTAGATGAAGACTCAACTTTGTAACTATTTTTTGTTTTGTATTTTAAACGTATGTTTTGATAAATTAATGGAGAGCTCTGTTTTTTGGTTTTAAATGATGTGATACTATGGTGTGACAGTTCCATTACTTGCAATGGTACCCTGTCAAATCATGACTATGTGAATTTTACTTGTAAATGTTTATAACTATGAAATATATGGTTTATTTAATGTGCCTAGGGTTTATTATTGCTACGGTCCTTAGCTTTCCATAATGCTGCATAATTTTGTAAATTTTATGGTTGTAACATCGTTGAAAGTAGGGTTTAATAAATTCTTTTTGGCATTTGAAATGGTTTGGGTTTTGTTTTTAATGTTTAACATGGCGGGGTTCCACCTTTCGGCCATGAGCCTTGCTCAACGTTGGTATTCAAAACACAACATGTATATTATATTGCTTTATGTAATGTAGAGCTATGACAGAGTAGCAATTTCAATTATGGTTTAATGCTGGGGTTTACAATTGAGCTTTGGTAGCTGTGATTCAACCCTCATGCGATTGTGTAGCCTGTGAAAATTTTTAATGGATGTTACTCTGTGTAATTTTTTCTATTAGTGTAATTATACTTGATGTTTTTAAAATCGATCCTTAGAGGATTCGATTCTTGGGTAAGTGGTTGATTAAGTTTTCGTGTTGTAAATAATGTGAGCCTACATGACTCAATCATGGGATGTCTAATGCATGGATTGGTGTTTCAATACAACGTGTGTGTTTTTGTTTTGGAAACAATGAAAATAGGATTTGATCCTGGATCCTTTAAATGGATATGTTGTTTAATATTTTCGTTTATATTAAATATAAAATTGATTATTAGGTTTTTAGTAAATATTAGAGATATCTGATATGATAGTTGGGCCTACGGCCGGACCTTAACAAGTCTCGATGGATGGCATGTTATGTAGAGAATTTTATAATGGAAATTACTCTTTTGGGTTTGTTTAAGAATGGTATTCGCTATGTTATTTCTAGTATTAGGGTTTAACTATTTTAATTATGTTTATCTTATTTATGCTATAGCTATATAGAATAGTTTTTAATGGTTGAAATAATAAACATGTTGGAAATACAAAATCTTCCAACAAAGAAAGATGTAGAGTTGGATTTTAATTTGTTGTTTGGTTGATAGTTTTATTAGTTAATTTTAATGTGGTTTATATACATATAAACTCTGTTTTTACTCTCGTATTTAAGTTTGAACAATAACCAAGAAATATAGCTAACTTAATTAATATGGACTCTATTAAAACAAATACTCTCTTTAGAGAAGATTGAATTTAACATGTAAATGATGAAAGAAAATTACATAAATAATAGATAACATATTCTCTTATGGTTTTGAAAAATGATGAAACTATAGGTGACAGTCTATCATTACATATTAAGAATAAGATCTACATTTCCCTAACTAGAAAAGCATGTTTAATTAAACAAAATAACCTAGATACAATAGACATATACTATTTATCCTTCCAGAATTTAATCCCTTCACTTAATAAGAAAACCTGTGTAAATTATAAGGAAGATAAGGAAACCTCATACCTACAAGTTGAAGCTATTTTAACAGTTGTAAACCCTGCACACTCAAACACACAACATTAACAAGGACAAAGATAGTTCTCACCTCTGTTAAAATAACCGAATAACTTGGGAAATACCGTGTTCTATCAATCCATGACCCAGAACCATTCCTAGTTTCAATCCGGATCCCCCTGAGCTAGTTCCAACATGCAAGTATCTTAGAGCTCCAAAGGTAAGGCTTCCCTATTTGGGATAACAGGTTCTGTATCTGTTTTCTTTTCCTCTTAGGAAAAACACTCTCCTAGAACTATCTTGAGAATAATCAGGTAGAATGATGGATTAATCCAAAGATCCCCAAGCCTCTCTTTGGCTTGGATATTTATAGACAAACTTCTTAGGAAATGGGGCAATTAAATCAAGAATCATTTGTTTTCTTGAAATAAGTCTTTTTACTTAATTTAGGTAAATTTAATATTTATTTAAATTTAACTTAGGAACTTTTGACTAGTTCCTACTTTGACTCTTGTAGGTATTTAATATTTAATAAACATTACTAATAATAATAATATATTTAAATCCTTTCATTATTATTCATAGTTACTAGTATCTATTACTTATGCTTACTTTTTATATACATATTATGTATAAACTATTTATTTATGTATATCTTTGTTAAACTTTTTACTTTAGTTATCATATAGCATAATCCCTAATCACGTGACACTTTTATTTTTAGCTTATAGTCACTTCTTTATTAAGGCGTTCAGGTAGGGGTTAGTTCAACTAGGTTAGGAAACTCTAAACCTCCTTGCATGTTGGATTACTTTGCTTAAAATGGTAGTTCTTCATTACTTGTTGAGATACAAAAATTTGAAATTTCATTTAAGCACTTAAAAATAAGTAAGATGCAATCAATGTTTGATCAAAGTAATTTTCACTCAACGTATTGATTTTTTATAGTAACTCCTAGCGTATATCTAGAGCCCATACTCAATGGTAAAAAACAGGGAGTTACAAACTTAGTGCAATTCTAGAGCTCCTCACTCAACACTAATGCTAGGATGTTTTGTAGGATACACCTAGGGATACAATGGCCAAGGATCTGTTGTTCCAAATCTTATGCTCAACATCAACTTGGAAATTCTATGGATTATTCCCAACACTTCCAATTATTATATTTTCATGTGATTCATAGATTCTTGCTCAACACAAAGGTTTCATAACTCATGTGGTCCAGATCTTCTTGCTCAACACAAACCTTAAAATACTCATGTGCTCTAGATCCCCTCACGTAACAAAAACATCAAATACGCATGTGCTCCAGAGCTTGTATCTCAACACATACATCAAATAATCATGTGCTCTAGAGCTTCTCGCTCAACAAAAATCATTAAATACTCATGTGTTCTAGAGTTTCTCGCTCAACACAAAACATCAAATACTCACGTGCTCAAGAGCTTGCACTCAACACAAACATCTCATCAATTATGTGCTTTAGGGTCCACGCCGAACACATGAAATCATATACATAAAACATATGCAATTGGATTACGCCGAATATATAAAACAAACCATCATTCTCATGTGCAGTGGGGTCTTTTCCCAATATAAAAAATAAAACATCAAATCAACATCATAAGCAATGGGGATTATGCTGATAAGTGTTAGGTAAAAAATTGGGGATATTACAAGGTTGTTGGCCTGCTTATGATAGAACTCTTTCTTTAAATTGTTGGTTGAATGAGTGGGTTGTCCATGCAAGATTACTCCGATCACGTTCCATAGAAAAGCTTCATTAATTATTGGTTGTTGTTCTTTTCTTTCATTAATATTATCATCCTTGAAACTCTATAAGTCTGCTTGAAGACTTTGTATGGTTTTCAGTATATCAGAATTTGATTCAACCACCATTTCTTCTTCCCGAGTGGGGGTATTCAGATTTCCTTGCCGACTGTTGTCTTCTTATGTGTTCATGATCTGAGTTGTTGTTTGAATCCTATAAATTTAAAATTTTAATGACACGAAATTTTTTGTTAGTTAACAAAATTTCAAAATGTAATTTATTTTTCGTAATGAACGTTTGGAATGCTCATTAGGTCTCTTAGTGTTGGAACTGGGCTCTGATACCACTTGTAATCTACCCAAAATTCAAAAAAATAAAATAATATTGTAGGCTAGTTAAATATGACCTATCATGGGAATTAATTCATTTTTCGCGTAATATGTCTGTCATTGTTTACTAGGCCAAAGTGTCGTAAGCCTCCTTTACCTTTCTATGTATTTTCCTATGTAATGACGATGTAATTATGCACTATGTTTACATTACTCAAAATGGTTAAATGATTACTATTGGAGTATCGGTACAACCTTCCACATGGTATAACCACCACACCTCTAGGAATATAAAAATAAGTGGACTAACTGTCACTCTTGGTGATAGGGGCTTGTGCTAGGTTTCAAATGTTCATCAACATCTATAGGTTTTGGTGTAATGACAATCCTTACAAGTTATCAGAGCATAGGTCTCAGGTTTAATTTCCCTTAGCTATGCTGGAGGCTGGGTGTTGGAGTATCGGTACAACCTTTCACATGGTATAACTGCCACACCTCTGGGAATATAAAACCAAGTGGACTAACTGCCACTCCTGACGATAGGGCCTTGTGCTGGGTTTCAAATGTTCATAAACATCTGCAGGTTTTTGTGTAAGGGAAAACCTTACAATTACTTAGCTAGTGTTTACTATTTAACATACATTTTCATATGTTGGTTTAGTTATGTCTTCCTTCATGGTTCTTTATTTTGTTCATTGTTTATGCTTTTATTTATGAAAATTTCTTAGTTTCCTTTGACTATCAAGGGGTGGAGTGGCGAGAAGTTGTATCCCTTAAGGGACCACTCGGAGAGGTAAAAGGTTTCTCCTTATTTTATGAGATTTACTTAGTTTAATGCGAAATAAAGAAAAATTCCACTTTTTGTGCGAGTTGCTTCGTTGGCGGAATCTATCTACGACATCTAAATGTAACATCCTACGACTTTCTAACTATGATACACTATCCTATGCATACCGAAGATCAAAGGACTAAAGTTCTAGCCTAAGTATTCCTACTTTCTATGTTTACATAGAGTTGGGGTTGTATGACTTGAATCTTTATGGTTGACATTACTATTATGGTTTGAGGTTATGATAATTCTATACTTTTGATATTTATTTTATAGCATGTAAATTGTAATATGTAAATCCTAGGATTTAAGGCTTAAATTATAAATCATGGTAAACATTATGATAAGTATTTGTAAAAACTATGGGGTATGTGTAAGGCTTTCATGGCATATTTTATATGCCATGAAACTATGGCTTAATGATACCAAAGAGGGTTTTGCTGTGGGTTTAGTGCAATTGCAAAAATGTTGTGGTTATAACTATGGAGAAGTGGGTAAAAATCATGTTGATAGTGGGAACCAGGGTGGCGCATTTATGGCTCCTTGGGAAATGGGAAAAACAAGCCCTAAGCATTGGTCTGGTCATTATTTTGATTGATTTGGATCTGCTTCTGGTTATTTGCATGGTTTTGGCTCTCAGATGTTTATGCTGCATGGAGTAACAGGCTCTTCCTGCACCGATAGGTATGCTATTAGTCTAGTTTTGCAACATTTTTGTGTTTGTTTGCTTCAGTTTGAGGTTTAGCATACTCCTCATGGCTCTGGGTTTCAATTTGCAGGTGACAGGGGTGGATTCAATTCATGGCTTGTTGGTGTCTCTTTGGAGTTTCTACGCAACCCTTCAATGGGTAAGCCCTACAAAAGCATAGGCCTTTTACCTCTACGCATATGAGTAAAATAGTGTTGAGCTCTCTGTTGAAAGGGCTAACGTTGTATTTTTTTTTCATTATGGGTTCAAATGTTTGGGTCCCTTGAGATAATGGGAATCCAAGAGATGTGTTTGTATTTAGTATTTCGATGAAGGTTATAATTGTGGAGACTTTGAGTCGTGTCTGTCCAGACGAAGACTCAACTCTATAATAGATTCTGGGTTTGTGTCTTAATCATATGGTTTGATATATTAATGAAGAAATATGAATTTTTGTTTTGAATGATGTGAAAACTATGGCGTGACAGTTCCATTTCTTGTAATGGAACTACGTCAAATCTTGACTATGTGCATTTTACTTGTAAATGTTTGTAATTGTGGAATGTATGGTTTATTTATCATGGTTGGGGTTTATTATTTCTACATCCATTAGCTTGGAATACTGTTGCATATTTTTGTTAAGGTCGTTGTTGTAACATCATTGAAAATAGGGTTTGATTATTTCTTCTTGAAATTCAAAAATGTTAGGTTTGACTTTATAGATTATTATGGAGGGGTTTTCACCTCATGGCCATGAGCCTAGCTTGGCCTTTGTATGGAAGCACAACATGCACATTTTATTGTTTTATGTTTGTTTAGGGTTGTGACAGTGTAGTGATTTAAATTATAGTTTTAAGGACGGGGTTTGTAGTCATGAGCTTGGTAGTTGCGAGTCATCTCTCATGCGAAGACACGGCTGATGAATAGTTGTTCGATGTTACTTTGTGTGTTTGGTTATTCTAGGGTAACTTATATTTGGTGTAAAATTGTGGATTATGTGAAATTTTTTAAGGGCATCCTATAATGCAAACCCTTTATAGTGTTAATACGTTGGGTGTTTACAATGGATATCTATAGAATTTGATTCATAGGCATGTATTCCATCTTGGTTTTGTTGTTTAGAATTTACAAGCCTACAGGATTCGATCTTGGGATGTCCTAACGCGTAGAATGGTGTTTATTACAGCGTGCATATTTTTGGTTTTGTAAATGATGCCAACATGATTTGATACTGGATTCTTTAAATGGATATGTTGTTTAATGATTTGGTTTCTATTATGTATGTAATTGATTCTTAGTTCTGGTTAGAATAGTTGAGAGAAATGTAATGATATTTATGCCTACGACTGGACCTTAACAGGTCTCGATGGTTGAATTTTATGTAGAGGTTTTTATAATGCAAATAAATGTATGGAGTTTGTTTAATATTTATCATCATTATGTTTATTATAGGATTAGTGTTTAACTATGTTAATTATGTTCATCGTATTTATGCTATAATTGTTTAATATTCATCATAAAAATGGTATTTACTTCATCTGTTATGCACATTGTTTATGCTACAAATGGATTTGATGGGTGAAATAATAAGGATGCTGGAAATATGTAATCTGTCAACAGTGGAAGATGTAGAGTTGGATTTTAATGGAGATAATTTTGTTTCTATGGATTTTAATTAGTTCTTTAGGTTGATAGTTTTATTTTTTTATAAACTCTGTTTTACTTTTGTATATAAGTTTGAACAATAATCAGAGATCTAGCTAACCTAAATAATCTAGATTCTATTAGAAAGAATACACCATTATAGAAGAATGAATTTAAAATATAAATGGTGAAAGAGTAATGCAGAAATAATAGAGACCATGTTTTCCTATGGTTTCTAAAACTGATAAAACCATATATGACAATCTCGTATCATTAGTAAGAAACATAATCTATATTCTCCTAACTAGGCCATCGTGTCTAAGTAAACAAAATAATCCTGCAACAAAATATTCATTTCTAAATTTTGTATGCATATGTAAACTAAATATAACCATAGCTATTGTTTTAAGGTTATGTAGAAATAACTAGCTAGAACAACAGATAATAATCATATTATCATTCTAGAATTTAATCCCTTCATTAAACCAGAAACTGTATAAACTTTAAGGAAGATGAACAAATCTCATACCTCTAATTTGAAGATATTTTAATGGCTAGAAATCCTGCACACTTAAACACGCAGCATTAGCAAGGACATAGGCAATTTTGACCTATGTTCAGTGAACCGAATAACTTGGGAACTACCACGTTCCACCCAACCATGACCCGAAACCGTTCTTGGTTTCAATCTGGATTCCTACGAGCTAGTTCCAACATGAAAGTAGCTTAGATCTCCAAAGGTAAGGCTTCCCTATCTAGGATAACAGGTTCTATATCAGTTTTCTTTTTCTTTTGGGAAAAATGCTCTCCAAGAACTCTCTTGAGAATAATCAGGTAGAATCATGGAATCATCCAAAGATCCCCAAGCATCTCTTTGGATTGGGTCTTTATAGACATAATTTTTAGGAAAAGGTGCAGTTAAATCAAGAATCATTTGTTTTCTTGAAATAACCTTTTTTACTTAATTTAGGTAAATTTAATATTTATTTAAGTGTAACTTAGGAACTTTTCGACTAGTTCCTACTTTGACTGTTTTAGGTATTTAATGTTTAATTAATATTAGTAATAATAATATTATATAGATCCTTTAATTATTATTCATAGTTACTAGTATTAATACTTATACTTACTCTTTTACACACATTATATATAAACTACATATTTTTATATACCATTGAACTAACATTTTTACTTTCGGTATCATATAGCATGATCCTAATCACATGACACTTTTCTTTTTAGCTTATAGTCACTTCTTTATTAAGGCCTCCAGCTAGGGGTTAGGTCAACTAGGTTAGGTCTAAACCACCTTGCATGTTGGATTACCTCATATAACATGGCAATTCTTCAGTACTTGATGAGATACAAAAATTCAAAATTTCATTTAATCACTTAAAAATAAGTAATATGAGATCAATGTTTTATCAGTGTCATTTTCACTCAACAAATTAATTTTTTAGTAACTCCTAGTGTTTATCCAGATCCCATACTCAATGTTAAGAAACATGGAGTTACAACTTAATGCAATTCCAGAGCTCCTCACTCAACACTAATGCTAGGATGTATTTGTATGATACAACTAGGGATACAATGGCCAAGGATCTGATGTTCCAAAGCTTATGCTCAACATCAACTTGGAATGCTCTAGGGCTTATGCCCAACACTTCCAATTCTTATATTTTCATATGATTGAGAGATTCATGTTCAACACAAAGGTTTCATAACTCATGTGCTCCTGAGCCTCTTGCTTAACAAAAACATTAAAATACTCATGTGCTCCAGAGCCTATCGCTCAACAAAAACATCAAATACTCATGTTCTCCAGAGCTTCTTGCTCAACACAAACATCAAATACTCATGTGGCTCAGAGCTCGCACTCAACACAAACATCTCATCAATTATGTGCTTTAGGGTCCACGCCCAACATATGAAATCATATACATAAAACATATGCAATTGGATTATGCCCAATATATCAAACAAATCATCATTCTCATGTGCAGTGGGGTATTATACCCAATATACAAAATAAAATATCAAAGCAACATCATATGCAATGGGGCTTATGCCCATAAGTGTCAGGTCAAAAATTCAGGATATTACATATTTCGAGTTGAATAATGGGCATCATCGATCATAGTGTGGTTGCGTCGAGTCTTGGATATTTGTTTTTTTTCCTCATGGCATTGTCTTGTCATGAATTTTGTTTAATTATGTTTTTATTATCATGTTAGTCAAGTTAATATTTTGTTTGAAAAAAAACATCATAGTTTGACCCTTGCCATTTTGTTAGTGTTTCGACATTTTAATATATTTTGCATCATAATTTTAGCTAAAATTTGTCAATTTCACAACCTCCATTAACTCTCCATATGCATTCATTCATCATTTTTCTCCTCATGCCTAAGTTTTGGAAAGTTATAATTTTCTCCTCGGGTCTCTTCCCTACAAAAAAATGTCAATATCCTCCATTTTGAAAAGAAAAGAAAATCCTTCGTTTTTGTAAAATTATTTTTAAAAAAATGAGTTACCATGATTCTCATATTTTTTCACGTTGATAATAAGTATTAAATGAGCACCCCTAAATATATTTTTGATAATATGCAACTTTAATTATAAATGGATCTTTCAATACTAACAATACAATTTAGATGTGTATGCTATATACACGTTTGGTTTAATACTGATTTTGATCTTATTGGATTATATGTATTATAACCACTACTTTCATTTTTCCTTTGTCATTGACCCATGTAGTAATCTTTTTATAGAATTGGAAATAAAATTCTTTTTTTAATTGATTATATGTTTTTTTTTTTTTATGTATACTAGTTGATTTTGGATTACAATTGCTTCAATAATGGGTCAATTCAATGTCAACATGATAGGTTAATATCAGGTCCCTTTTATAGTATGGTTTTTTTGTATCCTTGTATGACACTAAAATGGATCACTGGTATTTCTATCATGTTTGTATAATTTTGTTATTATGGAAATATAATGTTTGTTGACTTTATGTATCACAATAAAAGTTTATTTATTTTAGATATCTCTCTATAATTTATTTGGATTGTAGTCATGTCATAATGTTTGAAGATCCAACTCATTGTCGGTATAAATTATACCCATCATCTATGATATAAATAATTCAAACGAATTATGTAAACATTGTTGAGTTGTGAAATCCCTAATCAATTAATCAGATTAGAAATATCAAGGTAGGAATGTAATGTGCACAATATGGAATTGTTTCATTGTCAACATGTTAGCTGGAATATTTCACCTCCTGCGGATAGCAAGGTGTTCCACTGGTCTTAATGGTTCAGATCCAGAACAAATAGAGGACAGAGGTTGAAGACTCTCCCTAGACACCATAGATAACTGGAATGTAATGCTTCGATCATTACCCTATGTACCTACAATAAGCTTCAACACACAAACATATCAAAACCACCAGAATATAATCTACTAATCTATGTTAATGATTAAGGAATCTAACAACATACATGTGAAATCATACAACAACATTATATGTGGGACATAAATCAACTTGCATTAAATAAATATGAAGAAGTTTACAACCAAGCCTTAGTGTTGACATGCATCTCCATGAAACCAAGTATTTTCATCCCCAAAATCTCCGACTCTAGCTCTCTATGCTCTCCCAAATGATCTTGGGCCAAGTGATCAATCGAACAGCATAACAATACCTTAATATTTCTCCCCCTCAACCATAGCCATAAGCTTGTATTTATAATGCTTAATGGATAGGGTAGGTTGAGAGATTAGTGGGTGAGGCGGCCTCTAAGATCCTAGGACAAGGGATCTCAAGCTCAACTAACCCACAACAGTAGGGATAAGGGAGGATACGAGGCTTATCATCTAGAATCCTTGAGAAACTTCTCTTTTTCCCTTTTTACCCAGAGTACCGTGTTTCTCCTTCAATGACAAAGCGGTTCTACTAATAAAAACTCATGGACCAAGGGCCATAAGTAGTGGCACCACTTGTGGGCAATAGGGGATGGGTGGTGAGAATAACGGTATCGCTTCTGGATAAAGGGGCAAGTGCGGTGCTAGGAATTTTCATAGAAGATTGATGATAACCATAAGTTTCCACTCCAAGAGCTGGGATTCAGGGCAAGAAGGTATGTCAAGTGTCTTATCACATGATGGTGATAGGTTTTTGGTATAACAGGATGCCCCCCAAAGCATGAGTCTTAGAGGGATACGATAAACAAGAGCTTTGAGAGAACAAGTCATCGCCATGAGATGAAAATGTTGGCTCGATCGGAGCATTTCTTAAAATAGGCATCTGTAGTACATCAGTATGTTGACTCATAGACACAAGTAATCAAAATTATTACTGCAAACCAATACAAGGCAGATCCATGAGAGGAATAAACAAGCATGGCTACTAGAATACAGCATAGATCCATGTGATAGAGGACTCAAACTTGGACATAGCTACTATACATACAATGTAGATCTATGTCATACAGACACAAATTTGAGCATAGCCACGACCATACAAATGTGGATCCATGCTAGATACACAAAACTCCATCGCAACCTAGGGAGAAAGTAATGTGCACTTTTAAACAAATACCCAGGGTCTTCGTCTCATCTTCCACAAAGTACGATTCTATCCATGTGATTACAATGATCTGAAGTCGAACATGGTAGAAACCACTTGATTACCAGCCAATGATGAGAACCATTGACAAGTGCGAGGGATATCACCATTAATGTCAATGATTCCCGAGGTACTCTAGTACAATCTACTGAGTGTGAATAGATATCCTGATGTCAAACACCCAGTCGATTCTATCGATTAAAGGTCAATGATGTGAACCTATGTCAATAGCGAGAGAATGTTTCATTAAGGGATACAGATCTCAAGGTACTAAATATTGTTTCTAATACTATTTCCCAGATGATGAGCTGATGTCGATGAGAAAAGTCTCATTGAAGGAGGGCCATGATGAGTCCCACATCGATGACACGAAACTCGGAACATAGTTCTGGAATTATGTGAATGTAGTAACCATATGACTGACTCAAAGATACTAACACAAAGACTGTGTAGACTACAGAGGTAAAACCTTTTCAAATCCCCTTTGGACATCGGGCGGCACGACAAAAAGACTTGGCAGCATGACTGAATAGGACAGACACACAATGCGATAGTGGACAATGCATTCTTTTGAAAGACTCAAAGGTTTGACATGACTCATGAAAGTGGATCGTCATGGAGATTAGATGAATACCCAATTGACTGACATGATTGTGCAGACAAGTTCCATGTTCAAAGGTAACGACAAACAACTGCCATTATTTGCAAAATGATTCCCTTCCCATTTCCTCCGTCATGATTGATGAGTGCCTCTTCTCGGTTTTACGAGTTCAAAGAGGGTAACAAACACTCAATATAGCTTGTTGAAAGACAAGCCTAGACTCATATATTTTACAAACCTGAGAGAGGAGGGGTTCATTCCCAAAACGGGTCTCTCAATGTTTAATTTAACGAGTCCACTGAAATAAAACTCGGTATCATTCATGTTTAGAGAGTCTGAACAAATATGGAAGAAGACTCCAAAGGGGTCCTTTTTCATATAATTTAGTCCCTAAGGCCCGAAAAAGTGTAAATTCATACCTTAGAGAACTCTTCCAGTCATGATTGGCTAGAGTGTTCCTTTTTCGTAAATAGTCCTATCCAAACGGAAAAAGAGATAACCTACCATCGGACGGACGACTCTTCCAATACTTTAACGAGCGTGAAGAAGACAACATCGCTTGACGATCTTTTCGTATTTAGGGATCTTGAAAAGAGTTTAAAGAGAAATCCGTGAGGTTTCTTTACACAATGTTATATTTTACAAGTCTGGAAAGAATAAAAAACGGACTCGATGACCTTTTTGTATTTAAGGAGCCTAAAAAAGAGGTGAAAAGAGGACTCCATAACGCTTCTTTACACAATGTTGATTTTTACGAGCCTAGAAAGAAACCTGAAATGGACTCGGGCCTTTGATACTAGATTTTAATGAGTGTGACAAAGTGTCGTAATAAACCCTCAATGACCTTTTCCATTTTGTGAAAGTGTGAAAAAGCCAGAAACAAACTTTCAAAGCTTCTTACTAAAGTTCTCTTATCCTGCAAACGACTCAAAAACAAGTGTTAAATGCATTTAAGACCAACATTAAGGGATTGCGATAGATAAACTTTGATTAAAATATGATTTTACATCAAAACTAGAGTAATTCGGACCCAAAAATGCCTATATAAGTCAAGTAAATAGTAAAAAATCAAATCATTTCACTATTTACCTCTAGCATAGATCACTTGGAGCATTTTCTTAGCCATATCTTCCACAGCTGATACCGGGAGTTTCCACCATCCATTTTCAACATCGTTAGTTGCAGGTAACAGCTAAGACCCTTATCTTTCATTTCATAGAATTTATTTTGAGATTTGGTGGGGTTTTGGGCCCATATGGCAAGCCCTAAAACCCAAAATGCAGGAACCGTGACTACCCCTTGTGGGATATACGGTACCACCTAATAACCGTGTCAATAACGTAGTGGATAGGCAGTGCCATCGCCTGTCTCCAACGGTGCACAAGCAGTTCCGACCATGGATAACTTAAACTAATAGTATGGGAAATATAACTTCATTCTTTTGATTTTCAATGATTTAAGGATGATTCTAATGCATACCATTATTGTTTTTGGTAGGTCTAGATTTCTCAAAACATGGTGATATGGAAAGAAAGAATGCATGAAAATGAGGATGTTGTTGCCGAGAGAAATGCGGGTTGTATTGCCGCACTATGGGACTGTGGACTCCTAAAGTTTTTTTGGACCCCAAGCATGGTGTTGCATGAACGGTTACTGGAACACATGCTGCAAATGTGGAATCCAAGGTAGCAGTATTTCGAGGTGGGGGCCCATATACTTATAGTGGAGGTAGAGCATATTGTTGAAATATTGTAACTTCGAAGAATATTCTATATATATCTTTTTGTGGCCCCCGATGGTCCTACCAGGAGAACCACTTTTATTACATTGTACCTCGATGCTCCTAATCGGAAGAACTAATAAGAGTCATGAGGTAGTCCCCTCTAATTGTAAAGGTGGGTCATCATCACCCCAGTGTGGTTACTTGAGCCTACATGTGTAACTCGAGCCTACATGATTTAACTTGAGCCTACATGTCAAATGAGTTAACTTAAGTAAATGGATGAATATAAATAGAGGTGTAGTGCTCCTCATTTTAGACACACACTCTCACTTATGTAGCGCATTAGTGGAGAAGAGAAGTAGTTGGAGAAGGAGGAGGATCAGGCTTTGATCTCCTTGCTGGTTTTATCTTTTATCTTTTTGGGGCATCTATATTGAGGAATATTTTGCTGGGATTTTCCCTTTAGGGTTTTTATAGGATAAATATTTTTGTTCCTTTTGTATGGTTGTGCTTGTCTATCTTTTAGTGATCTTGTTTATATGCTTTTGTTATGAAAAATGAAATGAAATACTGATGTCTTAGCTAAGCATATGGAAATTTAACATGGTATCAGAGCTAACCTGAGAAGAAGACATTGTGCAGCTATAGAATCTAGGGATTCTTAATTTTTGGGTCTCTCTCCACAATCCATCAGCAAAAGTATACTAGGCTAACTCTCCATTGAAGGGCGCATCTTTTTGTCAAAGTGGAATTCGATTCCGAGCATTTTCAGTTTTCGATGCGGAAATTAGGGCTTTCTACAGAAGAGGAATTTTTGAATGAGACCAGCATAAAATTGTTCTCCTCATCAAAACCGAATTTTAGAGACCTGGATCAAGAAATTTGGTTGGGTGAAACTGTGGGAAAGTCAAACCCTAGTTTGACCCCTAGCTAGAAAAACCCTCAGTACTAAAACAGCTAAGTTTTGGTACAGTTACTATATCCAGAGATTGGAGAAGGATCAGGGGCTGAACATTGCAGGGGACGAAGATAAAATCCTGATATACATTGTGTCCAAATTTAAGCCTCATATTCGCTATATTCTGGTAGATATTATCCCTCCAAGTTAGGGTTCTAGCCTCTTCAAGAATTCATCCCTAAACAGGCCACCTGGGGAGAACTGCAATATCTTGGGCTACAAAGGTCCAAATGGAATTCCTAAAGATTTCTTGCAAAGGGAACGGACTTTAATTTTAGTGGTCCAAATATCAGACTTAGAAGATGAACCAGTGACACGTGGCATGCCGTACAACTTCGGTGTTTTGAACAATCCTGTAACAGGTCACCTTGGGAAAAGTATCATAAATCCCAAATGGTAAAAAAATTTCTGATGAAACCTATGTTTTTGGATCATGTACATGTGGGGTTACCTCTGTACAAAATTTCAGACACATAGGATCAGTAATTTCAGAGATATCACAGAAACAGTAACAGGAATTTCTGCAAAAGAAATTGGAAATCTAGGGCTTCCTGTTCCGGGAGCTTCCCTCCACTGTTTTCAGAAAAGGAGTACATTGGACAGCTACATTTGAAGAGATCTATCTGTCTATCCAATCAGATCTGAAAGATTCCAATTTTTTAAAATTAGGGTTTCTATGACAAACCCTAGATCAGTGAGCTTCGGAACCAAGACGGACACCTCAAATCGTTGACAAATTCCAAGTCTAGAAGTATATGATCTCTCTAAAGAAAATAGTTTGGACACCTACATGAGTATAGAGGTTCCAGTTCCAGAGCGAGATGAGGCTAGAATCCTTACACAAGAAGAACTTGGTCAAGGCCAAGAATATCATTGATGATTCAGTCATGAATCAACTTGTACAACAAGTGTCTCCCCAAAGACACCGAAGATGTTTGATTCCTTGACCAAGATATTTGAAGATAAGAACTTAAATCAGAAGATGGATTTGAGAAAATAGTTGAAGAATGTGAAGATACAAAATGCAGAACAACTTGAAGCAATAGAATAATAAGTGGAGAATGTAGAAGTGGTGATAGCCACCTTGAATGGCCTCCCAGGATCATGGGATTCATTCATGCAAAGAATGTGTGCCAGAAGGAAGTAATTACTTTCAACAGACTTTGGGAAGAAGAATAAGCTCATCTCATAAGAAGAGAAGAAGAAAGATGGAAGCAATTGAAGATCAAGCTCTCACCATTCAAAGAAGATCCCTCAAGTGATGAGGAATAAGAAGAACTCAATTCTTAAAGAAACTCTTATCCATATTATCATCTGGATAAGAAATGATGATTTCATGAATGAAGAAGATGATGAAACAGAATGATCAAGAAGGAGTCTACCCATGAAACAAACAAAAGATAAGTATTCAATTGTCATTTAATGATATTGTTTTCTTATGCATTTGATTATTTTTAGTTGATGTGTTATGCATGATAGATTGTTTGCATTAATGATTGTATACTACTAATATGCATGTGATGGGAAAGTAGCTCATGGTGCTATACAACTCTCCATTGCTACTTATCAAACCTCTTTGCTGACATATTGGATTAGTGCACAATGTCAATAATGTCATGGTGGAGATGGAAGGCATCTAGAAAGTTTATGTGAGATATGGATGAATATTGTATTGACTAAACAGTTGCATGATGCATAAGAATTTTCCGTTATGCATATGTTTTATGAAATAGTTCTAACCATGCAACTGGTGCATTTGAATTGTAGGAAAGGTCATGTACAAACTCCTACAAGAAAAGAAGGATGGGACTTGTTTTGAAGAACAGGTGACGACAATTCAATATTCACTCCAATAAACATGAATCTGAAGCTCCCAGGGTCAGAGACACCATGATGGAAGAAAGAGCTTCAGAGAGTGGTAGATCCACCTTGAAGGATGAAGACCACCATGGGTACAAGAGATAACTCAAGATGAAGAAAAGAATGCTATGAAAGAAGCTATGATCAAAGAATAACAATTGACCATGGGGAATGATGTATACAATATGATGGAGCAAGTGTACAAAGAAAGGTTCGTGATTCTCCCCAGAAAGAATAGACTATGACATGAC
Source organism: Pseudotsuga menziesii (assembly GCA_001517045.1). NCBI lineage: Eukaryota > Viridiplantae > Streptophyta > Pinopsida > Pinales > Pinaceae > Pseudotsuga > Pseudotsuga menziesii. The sequence goes on from LPNX011198461.1 coordinate 264,388, forward strand.
ATACTCTATTGACCAGTATATATCAAGCATAGAACCACCTGTATAGAATGAAGAGGGAAGATGATACTCCACTTCAGGGGGAGTGACTACAGAAAATTATATCTGAGTTCGACATGGTACGACATGATGGATAGCTTTGTGATGGATAGAGACTTTACCAAGAGTAAAGTGAGTTCCAACCTTCAAGGTTGAATGCAGAAGACTGGGATATGTTGATGACCTAAGAAGACAAACTCATAGAAGATGTTATGATAGTAAAATGATGTTTGGGATATAGTACTCAAACCAGAAAGCAAGAATGTGGTATCTTCCAAATGGATTTTCAAGATAAGATATGTTGCTGATAGAAGTAAGGTAAGAGTTGTGGCTAGAGGTTTCTATCAGAAAGAGGGAATTAATTCTAAAGAAACACTTACTCCAAGAAGCAAGGTACACTTCCTTCAAAACTATCATGGTAGTTTCTTCAATGATGAAGTAAAGACAATCCTTCCTTAATGGTATGATTAAGGAAGAGTTTTACATCGAATAGTCATGAGGATTTGAAGTTGAAGACAGATGGAATCAAGTATGCAAGTTGAAGAAGGCCCTCTATGGCCTGAAGCAAGCTCCCAGAGCTTGGTATGGAATAATAGATAGTTTCCTGATGAGCATGGGATTTGCCAAGAGTAAATTCGATACTAACCTTTCCTACAAGGTTTTAGAAGATGTACCTATCATTCTATTACTATATGTGGATGACTTCTTCTTGACAGGGAATGTGAAACAGATCATGGAAAGTAAGAAGAAACTAGCAGAAGAATTTGAGATGAAAGACCTTGGGTTAATGCATTATTTCCTAGGTCTGGAAGTATGGCAAAGTTCAGAAGGAATCTTTCTCAACCAGGGAAAGTATGTGGTAGAGATATTGAAGAGATTCAATATGTTGGAATGCAAAGTCCTGGACACACCCATGGACTCCAACCTGACGCTGTTAGCTGATGACTCATTAGAGTTAGTGGATGTGACTCACTATAGACAGATCATTGAGTCATTGATGTACTTAACAAATACCAGACCAGACATTTGTTTTGCTGTGAAAACCTTAAGTCAATATCTTGTTCAACCAAGACGGGTTCACCTAGTAGTTGCAAAACATGTGATGAGATATCTGAAAAGGACTATAGACTTTGGTATATACTATGATGGTAGCCATGGGTATATATTGTATGGCTACACAAATGCATATTGGGCTAGAAGTATCTCAGACAGGAAAATCACATCAGGTAGATGCTTTTGTTTGAGGTCTGCTCTGAGTGCATGGTTTAGCAGGAAACAGTCCAGTGTTTCTCTTAGCACGGTTGAAGCAGAATACATAGCATATTGCTTTACTAAGTTGTGAAGCCATATGGCTTCAGAAGCTGATATCAGGTCTCTTTGACCTGAATATGGACACTACAATGATTCTATGTGATAAACATAGTTGTGATGACAAAGAACCTTGTGTTCTGACGTAACAAGTAGAAATTCAGCATTTCTACATACAAGATAAGATGCAGATGATGATAATGTAGATGCAGATGATGGTGATTCAGTATTTCTATACTGAATATAGTGATGATGATGTTTCAGTTCCCATAATAAAGATATAGATGATGATGATTTCAGTATTCCCATACTAAAGATATAGATGATATTTCAGTATTTACATACTGTAGATACAGATGATGGTGATTCAATATTTCTATACTGAAGATATAGATGATGATGCTTTCAATATTCACATACTGGAGATACAGATGGTGATAGTTTAGTATTCACATACTGAAGATGTAGATGATGATGCTTTGGATGATGATGGACTGACGAAGCCTCTGCCTCGAGTAGAGTTCGAACACTTTTGAGACAAGCTTGGTGTGGTTTGAAAAGATCTTCCCCAAAAGGGGGAGTAGTGATGTTGCAGTGGGATTGTATCATCCCTAGGCACTTGCCCTAAAGTGATCCAGAGACCTTGGTCTTCGAGAATGAAGAGGGATTGTATCATCTTGGGAAATCTGTCCACAATAGATCCGGTGACCTTGGTCCTCAAGGACGTGGTGGGATTGTATCATCCCTAGGCACTTGCTCTAAAGTGATCCGGAGACCTCGGTCTTCGAGAATGAAGAGGGATTGCATCATCCCGGGACATCTGTCCATAATAGATCCGATGACCTCGGTCCTCGAGAATGTGGTAGGATTGCATCATCCTTGGACATCTCCCTAAATTGATAGGGACTGATTCTCCCATAATCAATCCGGTGGCTTCGGTCCTCGAGAATGTGGTAGGATTGCATCATCCTTGGACATAGTCCTAAAGTGATATGGACTGATTCTCCCATAATCAATCCAGTGGCTTCGGTCCTCGAGAATGTGGTAGGATTGCATCATCCTTGGACATATTCCTAAAGTGATAGGGACTGATTCTCCTGTAATCAATCTGGTGGCTTCGATCCTCGAGAATGTGGTAGGATTGCATCATCCTTGGACATAGTCCTAAACTGATAGGGATTGATTCTCCCGTAATCAATCCGGTGGCTTCGGTCCTTGAGAATGTGGTAGGATTGCATTGTCCTTGGACTTAGTCCTAAAGTAATAGGGACTGATTCTCCCGTAATCAATCCGGTAACTTCGGTTTTCGAGAATGTGGTGGGATTGTATCATCCCTGAACTTTAAGTCCAAAAGTGATCCAAATACTTTTTGTCTTTGAGTTGTGGATTGCAGGTTGTTGCTGATGATGATGATGTCGTACTGATCAAAAGATTAGAGTATGATGATGATGACGTACTGATCGAAATATCAGAGTATGATGATGATGACATACTGATCGAAATATCAGAGTATGATGATGATGACGTACTGATCTAAAAGATCAGAGTATGATGATGATGCACTATGATTATGATGTTTTTGATCGAAAGATCAGAGTATGATGATGATGACGTACTGATCTAAAAGATCAGAGTATGATGATGATGCACTATGATTATGATGTTTTTGATCGAAAGATCAGAGTATGATGATGATGTTTCAGATCAAAAGATCAGAGTATGTTGATGATGTTTCTGATCAAAAGATCAGAGTATGATGATGATGTTTCTATGTTGATGATGTTTCTAATCGAAAGATCATAGTATGATGATGATGTTTCTGATCGAAATATCAGAATGTGATGATGATTATGATCGACAGATTAGAATATGATGATGATGATGTTGCTGCTGATCGAAAGGGAAAAGTGTTGATGATGATATTGTTGATCGAGAGCTCAAAGTACTGAAGATGTTGCTGCTGATCGAAAGGTCAAGGTGCTGAAGATGTTGTTGCTGATTGAAAATTCAAAGTGCTGAATATGTTGTTGATCAAAAGGTCAAAATGCTGAAGATGTTGTTGCTGATCGAAAGGTCCAAGTGCTGAAGATGTCGTTGATAATTGAAAGATCAAAATGATGAAGATGTTGTGGATCAAACACTAAAGATGTTGCTGATGATGAAGACTGAAGATTGAAGATGAAGACTACATGATGTTGAAAAGCTTCCAATGATTTATAGATGTGTTACCTTGTTGATGTTGATGATGTCCCCTATCTCTACTCTTGTTGTTGTTGATGTTGCTGTAGAATACACTTCTCGTTAAGGGGGACTGTTGAAATATTGTAACTTCGAAGAATATTCTATATGTATCTTTTTGTGGCCCCCGATGGTCCTACCGGGAGAACCACTTGTATTACATTGTACCCTGATGCTCCTAATCGGAAGAACTAATAAGAGTCATGAGGTAGTCCCCTCTAATTGTAAAGGTGGGTCATCAGCACCCCAGTGTGGCTACTTGAGCCTACATGTGTAACTCGAGACTACATGATTTAACTCGAGCCTACATGTCAAATGAGTTATCTTAAGTAAACGGATGAATATAAATAGAGGTGTAGTGCTCCTCATTTGAGACACACACTCTCACTTGTGTAGCGCATTAGTGGAGAAGGGAAGTAGCTGGAGAAGGAGGAGGATCAGGCTTTGATCTCCTTGCTGGTTTTATCTTTTATCCTTTTGGGGCATCTATATTGAGGAATATTTTGCTGGGTTTTTCCCTTTAGGGTTTTCCCAGGATAAATATTTGTGTTCCTTTTGTATGGTTGTGCTTGTCTATCTTTCAGTGATCCTGTTTATATGCTTTTGTTATGAAAAATGAAATGAAATACTGATGTCTTAGCTAAGCATATGGAAATTTAACACATATATACTTCCTGAATGGTCTATCGATATGGGATGCCCCCATCTCATTGACATGTTCCCGTGGCGAGGACATCACTACCAGAGAGCTTATAGATCGACACTGTGCACCAGGGACAGGTACATCGGGGAAGAAGATCCCCATCAAGGCAGTGATAGATAGGGCTCTACAAATTGTTCTGTTCACCATGCAGAGGGTGGCTAGGAGTCAGGGTGTGCACCAAGCTTCCATGGCACACATGTTGTATGCCATAGAGGCCATGGATGGAAGCCATGCTTCCAATCTTCAAGGATCAGCTGACTAAGTGTCAGCAGGGAGAGCTAACGTAGTTTTGCTTCGGTTCCATTTTAGCCTACTTCTTCTTCAAGCGGGTTCCACAGATGAGACCTTAGGTGGTCTTCCGGAGTCTAAGAGCACGGTACCCCCGTATGCTAAGGTGGGTCCAGGTCATGGCTCGCACAGGAGCGGGTAAGGGAAGGGTGAAATTTGGTGATCTATTCTTCAGATGGATACGAGATCAGATACTCATGATTGAGGATTATGCTTACACATGCAAAAACTTCATCGGAGATCCTGACTTACCACTCCCACCTGGAGGATAGTGGGGTGGTATCGGTAAGAAGCAAGAAACCCTAAAATGGACAAGATGTTTTTATGTTTTTCAAATTTTTATATTTTTTATGTTAAGTGAAAAGACCTGTATATTCTCATGCAGATGTTGGAGTAGCGAGACCTAGAGGAGCATCTCCATTGGATAGGCGAGCTAGAGCCCGCTTCGTACCATAGGGTGATGATATCACCGAGGAGATGGAGGAGAACCTGGAGAGGTTGAATCTGGATGTCCCAGATGCTAACATAAATGACCTCCCGATGAGATATCAGATATCTATAGCATGAGTACCGAGTCAATTCAGTAGGCTACTACGTAGGGTAGATTGAGCAGTGATGTGCTATCACAAGAACCACTAGTGTATGAGAAATGTACTAAAAGCTGATAGCTTTAGGATTTTGTATGGTGATTTTTCCTGAAAGCATACGTGCTTCAGAGGAGGTCTCGAGACCTATTTTTTGTAAACTTTTCGTATATATATATATATATACAGACTTTTACATGGTGTTTATATGATTCAAATGGAAAAATGCATTTTCTATGAGTTTTATCTGTCTCTAAATGTTTATTTACAATGTACCATGTTTGATTTAACATCATGAATGGGCAATATGCCAATCTAGGATGTAATTAGCCAATGAGTTAGCAACTACATTTTGTTCCCTAGGGATATGCCTATAAGTAATAGTTTCAAATGATCTTTCTAGAAAACGTACCCTCGAGAAGAGATGGAGGAGCATCGGGTTCCTAATGGTGTAAACATGGTTTAAATGACAAACCACGAGCTGTGAGTCCATCAAGACTACTAGATCATGAACATCTTGGGACGCAGCTTCAGTCAGAAGACCATTGCATGCTTCATACTCGACGATGTCATTAGTAGTGGGACCTATGCAAACCGCTCCTAAACTAACCAAATATTTAGCTGGGGAATAGAGGACCCAAGCAGTCGAGGTGAGATTCAAGGTGTGGCAAAAAGCACCATCAGTGAAGTCATAGAAAGCCATCTGCATGACCAAAACATGGTATAAACCGATGCGAACACTAAAACTCAAAACCATCTTGAAAATAATAAAAGCACACTAAAAGTCAATCAATATACATATATATAAGATACTATCCAAGAAAATTTAGGCATAGTACCTTTTCAGGTACAACCCATTGCGAGGTTTCCCCAAAGGGATTCAATCATAATCAACGAGCTCATAAGATCCTTTCTCTAACACCTTAGAAATAATGAAAGGTCCATACCACATGGACTTGAACTAACCCTTGCCTAGTTTGTTATATCTCTGGTCATAAGTCAAGAATAGGTCATCCTTGTTAAAGACACAAGGTTGGACAGATTTATCATACTGCACCTTAACGCATTTCTTATGTGCCTCATTAGCCAAGGAAACATCTCCGCGAGTGTCATCAAGGTTACTCAAGTACAAAAATCTTTCTTCCTCTGCGGAAGTGTCTAGGAGAAGTTCAACGGCAAGTTGTAAAGATGGAATTTGACATTGGATTAACAAGACAACTTCGACTCCATAGACAAGCTAGAATGGCATGAAATGAGTATCTATTTTCACAAAAGTCTGATAAGCCCAAAGAGTGGAGAAAAGAACATGGTGCCAGTTGGATTTATTGTCTCCAACCATCCGACGAAGTATAGTTTTCAAAACTTTGTTAATGGCATCTACGTGACCAGTAGCTTGTGGATAATACGGCGTAGAGTTTTCATGATGAAACCCTAGCTTGGCACTTAGTTCCTCCATCATTTGATTACGGAAACAAGATTCGTGATCAGTGACGATGGACTGAGGAACTCCAAACCTAGCTATAATATGATTGAACATGAAGAGAGCTGTAGCCTTACCATCTTCTACATATGTAGGCATAGCCTCAGCCCGTTTTGTGAAATAATCAACGGCTACAATGATGTAACCATGCCCCCTAGCTGAGCTAGGCTTACAATGCATGAAGTCAATCCCCCGTTTGGAGAATGGGCCAATGGCAATGACGAGGTGTAGCGGAGTAGGATGGGTGCACTTTTTAGGATAAAAATGTTGACAAGGTGGGAATTTCTTAACAGCCTCATGATAGTCTTTGAAGATAGAAGGCCAGAAATAACCAGCATGAAGGAATTTTTGGGTTGTAGCCATCCTAGATAAATGACCACAACATGCTCCAGAGTGTCAATCATTCAACACATGTTCATCCTCCTCATGGGTGAGTCATTGTTGGAGAATAGAGTCAATCCCACGTCTATACAAAGTATCATTGAAGATGAGATAGTATTTCACGTGGTGAGGAATATGGTGGCAATCATCGTGAGATAAATGCGGTTGAAAACGCTGCGTCTGGAGATAAATCAACAAATATCCATACCAAGGATTAGTAGTGCTAATCAGGAATAGGAATTCATCCGAAAATGAATCACTAGGCTCAGATTCCATTGTAGCACAGGGAAGATCACACATAAGCTCTGGAAAAACCAAGGATTTCTTTTATGTGGCCTTGGAAAACTCTAGATCAAACTCCAAAAAGGATGACGATCCAACGAAAGTACTTTCCCCTGAGTACCTGACGAGTCAGTATGTAGTACATCGGGTTCTCGTCTGCCAATACAGTGGTAGTACGGAGTAGAATGTAATGATGAAATTTTTTTACATCAATGACCATAGCCAATTCTAAGTTCTCCACACGTGAGTAACGAGTTTCAGAGTCCATAAAATTCTTATTGGCATAATAAATCACGTGTTCCTGACCGTGGAAATTGTCCTGCGCTAAAACCATGGTGATGGTAGTAGTGGAGGAAGCAATATACAAGAGAAAGTCCTTTGAATAATCTGGGGGGTGTATCATGGGTGAATGAGTTAGAGCATGCTTAAGATTATCAAAGGCGTGTTGGGCTTGGTCATCCCAGAAGAATGGTGTGTTTTTCTTGAGGAGACGCATATAACCGTGTGTTTTCTCTGTGAAATTGCACACGAAACGGTGGAGAAAGTTTGCCTTCTTATGAAAACTTTGGAGTTCGAGGAGGTTGGTTGGGGCTGGTAGATAAAGAATAGCAGCAATATTCAAAGGATCGATCCAGATGTCATATTTGGATACCACAAATCCTAGCAGACGTCCCATCTCAATGCAAAAAACACATTTATGCAGATTGAGCCATATATTATAATGACGGCATCTCAGGAATATGTTTCTAAGATGACCAGGGTGGTCCTCCCGTTGCTGTGAATGAGAAGGGAGGTCATCAAGGTACGGTTCAACAATATGTTTAATATCGTGAAATGCATAGGACATTGCACGGTGGAATGTGGCTCCAGCATTTTTCAAGCCAAAAGTTAACTTCTTATATGCAAATGTTCCCCATGGGAAAATGAATGTCGTATTATGCTGATCAGAGGGTAATATCTCAATCAGATTATAGCTAGAGAAGCCATCCATAAATGGAAAGATGACACTTCTAGCATAGTTGTCGATAATCTGATCGATATGCGGGGTAGGAAATTTGTCCTTGGGACAAGCTTTATTTAAATTCCTAAAGTTGATGCAAACTCTAATGGTGCCAATATTTTTATTTACAAGGAAAACGTTCGATACCCATTCCGTCAGAGGTACAGGATAAATAAACCCAGCTTTCAGAAGTTTTTCAATTTCAGCTTTAATAGCTGCAGCCTTCTGAGGATGAACATGCCTAAGTTTTTGCCTGACAGGTTTAGCTGTGGGATAAGTTTTAATCTCGTGGACCACAATGGAAGGGTCAATCCCTAGCATCTCTTCATAAGACCAGGCAAAAATATCATGAAATTCCTTAAAAAAGTGCCTTATATGATTTAGATTCATCTGCTAAGCAGTTCTGCCCAACATGAACATGCGCGATAACATCAGGCTTGGATGATATGTCAATCGAGTTCATCTGAGTAATGTTGCAAAGGTTTCCCTTAGAATCTATATCTTGCAATAATATAGGAATTTTTGGAATGTTGACAATATTAGTAGGAAACAAGGATGAAAAATCAGGGCTAACCGAACTGATGTTGGGGAGGAACATGGATCTATGATGGTGATCCTCCCAAATGGGCTCATCCATATTCATGATCTCTATAATGGACTCATCAGAAGGAAATGTTCTAACCAGTATAGTAAATGGTAAGGGTCTAAAGACACTATATGAAGGTCATTAGTGTGATCATCGAAAAAAATTTGAATGGTGTCATACATAGCTTCGTGTGGACTCAACAAGGTGGACTCAACAACCATTTCTGCTCTTAGGTTCATAATCAAATGAGGCGATCATATGGATTGTCGCGATATATGTTCTAAGCGAAGTGGATGCACAACAGGATTTGAACCCAAAATCCAATGTCTGAATCTGACGTCATCCGACATTTCACACGGATGTGTCAGACAACAATCAATCAACAGAATGCCGACAACAAAATATCTATAGCGCCGTCGATTATCCGACACATGGGTGTCAGATTTCTGAATCATGTGGTGGAGGTTATCTGACACTTTTGGGTCGGATCTTCGAATTCTGTGAACCCAAAAAATGTCGATTATCCGACCCCTAAGCGTCGGATCTCCGACGGGCAGTACAGATTTTTTTATAAAAAAATTAAGGTTTACATGATTTTAAATTTTATAGTCCCATACTTTCAACAGTAACTATGTTCAAGGCGTCGAATATCCGATGCATGTCCATTATAAATATAAATTGTTTTAAATATTTTGACATGTTTTTTGTAGAAGTGACGGATGATTGCGAACTCGACAAACATTTTCAGGAATTGTTTTATTCTTCAATGGGCGGTATTTTTTTTTTCATCAATAGACAGTTTGCCGGGAATTTTTTATTCTTCGACTTCTCTCCATTTGGAAAAAACTTGATTCGTGGTTGATGCGTGGAACTTTATTTTTGAATACAAATGGTTATATTCATTAACGAATTTTATGACAAAATGTCAAATAGATTAAATATTCTGGATCTAAACAAAGACAACCGACAATTTCTTGCTAGACTATGGGATGCAGTGAAACAAAGGGGTGATGGAAAATGTTATTGTCCATGTACTCAATGTAGGGAATTAAGAGCAGAAGAATATTGATCTCAACAGCCACAAAACATTGCAGGGAACATGGACATGCTGAGGGGAGGAACGAATATCGTCCATTTGTAGATTTAGCATTATAAACATTATTATATTCGTTTTTTTTGTAATTGTATGTATTTTTTTTCATATATTAATGTAAATCCATTGATGTTTCCATGTATTTATATTA
>LPNX011198461.1:274704-374848 GCA_001517045.1 Pseudotsuga menziesii
CATTAACGATTTTTTTTTGTAGCTTGATAGCTGAATTTTTGTTACCACCATCAAATATTTTACCTCACACATATCAAGATTTATCTTCCATCATGAAAGAGATTGAAATGCATTATGAAGCAATTCATGCATGCCCCTATGACCATGTTATATATTATAATCAGCATGAATTTGCAATAGAATGTCCGGAATGTCATGTAAGTAGATATTGTACAGATAAAGTAACAAAAAAGGTTCCTTAGAATGTTCTTTATTATATTCCCATCATTCCACGTTTGCAACGAATGTCCAGGTGCAAAAACATAGCACAATTTATGGATTACCATGCTAGGAACAGAAGTCAAGATGATGTTATCTGAATGCCTGCAGATGGTACTTCTTTTAGAGATATTGAGGAAAAGTGGCCTCACTTTAAAGAAGAACCACATAATCTTAGGAATTCTTTGTCAGCATATGGTGTAAATCCATTTCCACAAATGAAATCCATTTACATGGTGTGGACTATTTTTGTTATCAACAATCACATTCCTCCATGGTTGTCAATAAAGAGGGAGCACATAATGTTGTCGATGATTATTCCAGGTTTTATTGATGAAAACTGTTTTATTTATAATGTATTTGTGGCATCTCATTTGTAATAATATGTATCTTAATTTCATATATATATCTATTATTTTACTCTTCTGCATGGTTTATATATCTTAATGGTTCTCATAATGATATATTTTATATGTTCTTCAAATTATGAATCGGGTAAGTTCCAAGTCAAAGATATGAATGTATACATCAAACCTCTTATAGATGAGCTACTGAAGTTATGGAATGGCATAACTATGTATGACGTATCTATACCAATATGGCAAAGGAAATTCCAATTCCATGCAATGGTTGTATGGACAATACACGATGCCCCTCGGTTAACTTCATTTTGTGGTTTGTAATTTTAAGTTCCACTTTAATTGCATTTAATGATATGGAGTAGTTAGAATATTTTATAAATGAATATATTTGACATAGATATTCCATATTTAAATATTGTAGGTCTTCAGACAAAGGGTAAATTTGCATGTCCAATTTGTGGTCCTAAGATAAAATCTCGTCGTTCAAAAAGATTAAGAAAGGAGGTGTTTGATGAGTATAGGAATTTCCTCTCTAAGAATCACAGGTATAGAACAACTGAAAGAAATATTTTCAATGGGAAGCAAGAGACTGCATTAAAACCATAGAGAATGACACCTCACCTTTGGAAGATGCAATACAATAGAAATCATCACCATGGTACGTATGGATCATCGTATATGAATTTTTATGTATTTTAATTTGTATTGTGATTTGTTTGTTGTAGTGGCCATATTTGATTTATGATGTAATTTATTAATTATAAACTAATATTCATGATGTCCATTGTGATCATGAAGGAATTAATGGTCTTCCACAAGGAATGAAAAGTTATCCTATTCAATTCAACAAGTTTCCCTACTATGGGCACCTACAAATTGCTCATTTGTTTGATACAATGCATATTGGAAAGAATGTTACTGAAACCTTATGGTGACTACTAGAGATAAGGAGGGAGAAAGATAAAGTTGTGAGAGTGTGCAAAGACATTCAAGAAATCAACCATGCAATGAAAGACATCATCCAATTTCATAACAATGGAGAACAAGTTAATGTAAACTCAATTCCATGGATGTTTATGGAGCAAAAAGGTAATGTTGTCAAAGAAGCAATGCAGAAAATTAAATTTCCCACCGGTTTTTGTGAAAACTTGAAGAATATCATAACTAAAAAAGATGATTTTGCGGGGGTCAAAACACATGATTGGCATGTCTTCATCAAGGTAATTATTATTTTTATGCCCATATAATTTTTTCTTGTTTGTATACTATTTTTTTAATAAGTGGCATGGTTTGTATACTAATAAACTATGTTCTACCTCTATCTCTCCCAGACAACTTCGACAACAATGTCAAACAAGTTATATATAATCTTGGTAAATACATGAGGTAACTAGCGATTACTTGCATGTGCTTAGTGTTTCTTTAATTCTCCGTATAATAATTTATATTTTTTTTTTGTGCACTATTTTAGCATATATTGTAATTTAATGTTTATTTTTGTTAAATATATTTATTGGTTTGCATCACTTGTAGATGGTTCACATCTAAAGAAATCCATAAAGAAGATATAAAGTATTGGAGGAGAGAAATTCCTCATCTCATGTGTGAAATGCAGAAGCATCTACCATCGTCATTTTTCAATGCACAAGAACACTACCTCATACACCAAGTTGGGGAGATTGAGTTGTGTGGACCTGTGCACTCAAGGTCCATGTGGATGGTTGAGAGGCACTTGAAATTTATGAAGGGTTTGGTGAGACAACTAGCACATCCAGAGGGTTCTATGATGGAAGGATATACTGTATACCAAAACATGTTGTATGTTAGTGAATATCTTCCTATTTTAGTGTCAAAGCTCAATTTACGTCGCATTTGTGATCCGGAATCCAATAACAAATTTGAAGGGGAGCAACTAAAGGGGAAAGGTATATTTAGGAAGCTGAAAGGTAATTATTAGCTAGTGGATTTTTGTTATATCCTTCATATTCTAATTGCATTTTCTAGTCATCATTACTTCAATTAAGATCATATACATATTTTTTCATGAGATTTACACCTTTATTTGATTTTAATGGTTATTTTCATTAAACTGTTGGTCGAGAATGGGATGCAATTCATTTATACATCGCAAACAATCTTGAATGGATGAAGGTATGGATTGAACGATGTGCACAATCGGGTCATGGAATATCATGGGAAGGTGTGGCTTCATTGGTAAAAGCAACACAACACAATGGAGATAACAATCTAACAAAAAGGAAAATCGATTTGGCATATGGTGTAAAAGATAAAATGGCAAGTATATAATTAATCAAATATCCCTGTAAATCTTTTATTTTGCAAATTAATTTTTGATGTGCATGTTCTTTTTTTCCATGTATTGTTGCATAAGGACTAATTGGTTGCGTATTTTTTTCGCGTATTGCTTATTGCAGGTAAAACACCATAAGGATATGGTCTGCAATGGAGGCAGATATCAGATCAAAAAATTGGATGAAACAAAGAAAACATCAGATTCTAGGGTTTCGACTGTCTTTGAGGTTACCAATGTTTCATCTAGAACTGACAGACATCAAGAAGTATCAGAAAATCAATACTATGGGTATTTGAAAGATATTATACAATGTGACTTTAAATCCTTGAAGGTAGTTCTATTCCTTGTCAAATGGTATAGCTTACGATTGAATCAATGTGATCCCAATAGAACTATTATTGAACATGATAATGGATTTACCATGGTAAACACAAGGTTTTTTGAGCCAGGAACAGAGCCCTATGTTCTTCCAAGCCAATGTGAACAAGTATTTTACTCAGAGGTTCCAGGTAAAGCAGGCTGGTCATTTGTTGTGAGACACGATCCAAGGGGAAGGCCGGTAAAGTATAACCTAGATGATGGTAATGAAGAGGGTTCTCTGGAAGAAGAATATGATGATGAAGAGCATGATCAACTTGAGTTAGCAGACAATGCCGATGAATATTATTCTGATGATGACACGATGAGCGCAACTGATGATGATGACGATGATGATATGGCTAATCCTTACAATGTTGACTATGTATATAATGATACAGATGATGACATGGATGAAGAATATGTTGACATGGATGAAGAATATTATGACATATATTGAAATTCTCATCATCATCATCATCATCATCATCATCATTTTCATTGTCAACATCATCATCATCATCATCGTGGTCTTCATCATCATCATTGTCATCATCACACATTATCATCTTCATCATCGTCATCGTCATCATCACACATCATCATCATAATCATATAATAATAATCATCAACATCATCATCATCATCATCACCATGCTCACATGCTCAAATTTTCAATCATCCTTCAAAGCTATATTTTCATTTATCCAAGATACTCATCATCAACATCATGATCATTGTCATCCTCATGATGATGATAATCATCATCATCATCAAGATCATCATCATCTTCATAATCATGATCATCGTCATAATCATCATCTTCATCATCGTCATCATCATCACCGTCGTCATGATCAACATCATCATCATCATCATCATCATCATCATCATCTTCATCATCATCATCATCATCATCATCATCATCATATTCATCATCATTGTCATCACGATCAACATCGTCATCATCTTCATCATCATTGTCATCATCATCATCGTCATCCTCATGATGATGATAATCATCATCATCATCATCATCAAGATGATCATCATCAACATAATCATGATCATGATCATAATCATCATCATCATCATAATCATAATCATTGTCTTCATCAACATCATAATCATCACCATCATCATCAACATCATCATCATCAACTTCATCATCATCGTCATCATTATCATCCTCATCATCATGATGATGATAATCATCATCAACATCATTGTCATCATGGACATCAACATCATAATATTCATCATCATTGTCATCATCGTCATCATCGTGGTCGTCGTCATCATCATCATCATCATCATCATCATCATTTTCATCATCATCCTCATGATGATGATAATCATTATCGTCATCAAGATCATCATCATTATTGTCATCATAATCATTATCATCTTTATCAAGATCATCATCATCATCATTGTCATCACTGTCATCAACATCATCATCAACAACATCAACATCATCAACAACATCGTCATCATTGTCATCATCGACATGAAAATCATAATCATAATCATCATCATCATCATCATCATCATCACCATGCTCACATGCTCACATGCTCAACTTTTCAATCATCCTTCAAAGACATATTTTCATTTATCCAAGATAGGGATGTGTCATTATGTAGATGGTTCTTCCCTCATTAATGTGAAGGTTCTTTATTCAAGTTAGGATATAATAAAAATATCCTAATACTATTATGGAAATTTATACAATATTAAATAACATATAATAAAAATAAAATACATATAATATAAAATAATATATAATAAAAATAAAAAAAGATATAATATATAATAATATATAATAACAAATGACAAGTGTATTTGGACATTGCCGTGACTCATTTTGGATAGTTCAGTTCAATTTGGAGGTTTTTGTGAATTTGGGAGTAGGTCTGCTGGAGCACAAGGTTCAGAATTGGAGCTCACCGTTGATAATTGGATCTCACGCTTGAGAATTGGAGCAGACGGTACAAATTTGCTGCACGGTTCACGTTTTGGAGTTCCAATTTTGGATTTGGAGCTCATGGCTCAACGGGTAAGCATCATGAACTCCTTTTTTGGGCATGCTGTGACCATGGTTTTTGGGCATCTTGTGACAAGGGCTTTTGGGTGATAAGGGTTTTTTGTGCGCGCTGTAATGTTTGCTCCTTTATGGTATAAGCTTGAATGCAGAAAAACCCTTCCTCATTTAGTGGGTTATTCAAGGATTCAATTTACAAACTTTCTTACCTTACAAATGAGAAACTCACTGTTCGGGTCATGAAATTAGAATAGGGCTTCGCGCCTCACCCCCTCTCGTATCTCTGAGTCACTATTATAGTGATCATTAATTTTTTAGCGCATCTATAGATGTAATTATGCAATTTCTCTAGTTTTGCACAAACAGGCTTGATTAAAGAAGTACTTCGAAGAGACTGATTATCCAGACCTATCGAACGGTTAAAATAGAACTAGGAAATTGGGGCCCCTGACTACAACTAGTAAAACCCCTATTAAGGTAAGGAAGGTCAAACTATGTTATGGGAATAATAAGGGAATAAATAATTCCACAATGAGGAGGTATTACTTCACAAGGAGGTATTAATTCACCAGACCAGTTCACCCTCATATTCAATCGGTAAGGTCAGATACTACAGGGAATAGAAGCCCTTAATATTTTAGAAGGAAAGAGAAATAAGGGGTAGGGGTTGACTTTCATTTTTCCAGCTCAGGAAAGCCATAAGGTAGGAAAGGAAAGTAATAAATAAAGTAATAAGGGGGTGCCAATCACCTGCCCCACCACAGGGTACCCGTTCTAGCGGTGCCAATAAAGAGAAGGTCTTAAGGCAGAGAGTTGTACCATATCTAGGAAACGACCTTGGATCAATAAAAAATATACCATAGGGAACAGATCCTCTCAAAGCTAGTACCTTCAAAAATACACTAGTTCGGGGACAAAAGTTTGGGAACAAAGAAGTTGAAATAAGTATCGACTTTTAAAAAACCAAGGCAAAGCAAACAATTTCTTGGTTGGGGTAGTTATACACCTTAACAAGTTGGAGAATACAACAGAAACAACCATTACGGGAAGGGTCTAAGGTCGACAATTCAATGCCAAAACCCTCAAGAATTGGGGGTAGGAAAATTGGGGTGACAAACTAGGATGCATGCCCAAAGTCCTGTTAATATCATCGTCAAACAAAAACTGTCCATGAGGACAGAGTTCAAGAACTTTGTCCACATGAACTATATCACACAAAAGATATGATTTAGGAATAAGTCCTTAGTTTTCAAGTGTGAACTAATTATTTTCCAACTATGAATTAATTATTTGAGATCATATTAGACTCCTTAAGGATATAGAGCCATTGGATTGGCTTATAATGAGTAATGAGTTTTAAATTTAAGTTATGAAAAACAATAATGAATCCAATAGCAATTTATTATAAAAGTAAAAGTATAGTATTTTGTTAGGAGATTTTTATTACTGTATTTATAGTAATAAATTGCTTGTATTAAATCCATCAAAAGAAAGATGTGGATGGTGTCTTTAATAGTTGGGAATATTATTTACATTTAATTGTAATTTGTTTATAATACTTATCATTATTCCATCTAGATGTTTCCTTTCAAGGTTGTGTATGTTATGAATAGTTACAAAATAACATACATTAACTATTCCCCTTTCTTTTAGAACTCAACCCTAAATTAGTCAAGAAACTACTAGAGATCCATAATTTACTTAGACAACCCTGTAATGAGATCCATAATTTACTTAGACAAATACTAACTACATAATACATATCTACTAAAAAAATCTTTACATGAATAATAACTGTACTCTAATTATGAAATGTGTTAGTCAAGAAACTACTAGCACTCGTAGCAATAACAATTACAAACATGTAACAACAATAAAATAAACAATTTTAAGACTCTTGGTGAGTAACAAAAATAGTTTCAACAAGTAACAACACTAGTTTTAGCAAGTAATAACAACATTTTCAGCGAGTAGCAACAACAACATAAATTAGTTTAAAACTGCTAGTGAGTAACAGTAGCAACAATGATTAGTTCGAAACTAATGCTTAATATAAGACTCAACTTAAAAACACGTTTATTAATTTGATTAACATACTTTAAACTTAATAAACCAAACTAATTTCAACCAATTACAAATTATGGCTTAAACTTGGAAAATAACAACATGAAAATTCCTCATTAATAGCATGGCTTAGTGAACAACACTTCCAACCATTCCTATGAATTTCTTACTCTTTAAAAACTTAAATTTTGGTAAATATTCTCTCATAAATGAATTTCATTCATTAAAAATGAAAAAAAAAACTGTCCATGAGGACAGAGTTCAAGAACTCTGTCCACATGAACTATATCTCACAAAAGATAACAAGTGTTCAGCCAAGCAACGGTGACGACTCGTGGTATTATGCCTCACTAGTTTGCAATGTTTCAACCCCATGAAACATAATACCATGAGTCATCCCCATTATTAGCCAACACTTATTAGCTATTTTAGAGTTAGTGAATTGAAAGTGGCTAAGGCAACGCAAAAAAGAAAGGTAATAAGTTTGACTAAATAAACTATTTTGATAATTTTACCTAATAAAATATTTTGATAACGGTGATGATTCTTGGTATTTTGTTTCACAAGTTTGCCATGTTGCAACCTAATGAAACATAATACCAAGAGTCGTCACCATTATTAGCCAACACTTATTATCTATTTTAAAGTTAGCGAATTGAAAGTGGCTAAGTCAACGCAAAAAAGAAAGGTAATACATTTGACTAAATAAAATATTTCGATAATTGTACCTACATCTTATTTGATGGGGCTTTAGCCAATCAAATTGGAGGTATAGGTGTTCATCTTTTGATCACCCAGGACCACTATTTTTTCTTCAAATTGGGTGTTGGTCTGAGTACAAACACCAGATTTGAACTACTTGCCTTATGGCTTCTCCTTTATTGTGCTAAATCCATGGTCCTTCCCACTCTGCACATTCATGGTGACTCCACATCCATCATTAATTGGTTCAATAGAATATCATCACTAACTTTACTTGCACTTGATGGCTGGTGTCAACGTATCCATGATATGGAACCTTAATTCATCCAGCTAAAAGCAGTTCACATATTCAGAGAACACAATACTAAGGCTTATAGCTCATCCAAAGAAGCATTAACCTTGGCCTCAAGCCATTTTCATTTTACTGAATTCACTGATGGTGAATGTACTGATCAGGGCACTTTCCAGCTTTTCTATCCCTTATCACTTGAGTCTTTTATGTGATGTTGCTATTGAGATCCTTTGGATTATTGAGGTGGATGATCCCCTCATATTATTGATCTCTCTTATTTATTGCTTCTTTGGATTATCTACTTCAATATTAGACTTTAATTCTCAATCTAATGAAGGTTAGTGATGTGGATGTAGTCAAGATTCCTAGATTAGAGGTGTTACGTTTGAATGTTTGTCTAGTATTCCTATGAAGCTGATCAATTGTATTCCTTAGGGTTGCCTTAGGGTTGAAAATTAGCATGGGAAAACAAGTTAGTGTTGCCTTAGGGTTGAAAATTAATATGGGAAAACAAGCATCATGAAGACAAGCTAAAAAAAATAAATCAGCAAATACTACAGACAGATATAAATGTATTTAACATGCCATGTAGCCATATCTGGAAATGTCCACTCTTCACCACCCCTGGGAAATATGCCTTTGAAGTGATGGCTTATGCACTTCAGAGTAGCACAGAGGTTAAAACATCCACTCTACAGGAATTAACAAAATCCTATAACAATAGTTGTTATTATGACTCTTAAAGGGTCCTCAATGAGATCTATGCACTTTTAGGCAATTCAACTTTCAAGCAAAAGAAGCCATCAGAAACAAGTGTGTGCACCCTAGAAAACATGGAAAAGATCATAAAACATATTAGGTAAAATGAATAATCATCTACAACATCACAAAATCATTCATGGGAAAAAGTGTTGCCACCTTTTCACACACCTGGATCACGTGGCAGAAATCTTCAAGCCACTCGGTGTGTCCTTGGGGGCAAGTCTCGAGTCAAGGCTGTCACCTTGTTCTTGAATCCTCTGTTTAGGCTCAACTCCTAACGAAGCCAAGGGGGGTAGACCCTATTAAGTTACTAAGGATTATTTCTTAGTGTAATGATGTTGTACTGAATCAGTTATTTAGGAGTTTGAATATTTTAACTATAAGCAATCAAGATGACAAGATACGAAGATACACACGAAAGCACAAAGTTGATACGCAATATATATATGAAGCAGAAAAAGACCAGTGCCTTAAAAATGGAGTCAAAAGAGATCAGTGTGCTTGCATGTGTTTGGAATAAATGTTTTGCGATTGCATCTTGGTATGTTTTAAGTTAAAATTGGAGTATGAGTTGTTTAAATTAGGCTTAAGGGGGACTCCAGATATACCCGAGAGTACTTGGAGTATGTCCAAAACAAAGCCTATACGGCTACCCGCAATGAATATGTGGGCTGAAATGGAGTATCTGGGCCTGTGTTCGTAACGCACCTGTTAGGGTGTGACAGAGATCGGTGCCCCGAGGTCACTTTTCAGTAGGTTCCCGCTTCATTTGGGTATTTTGCCACCGTAAAGGTTTGATCGAGGTGTTGGATTTTCACCTGATGGTTTGTTAATTGGGGAAGGTGAGTCCTAATTATGCTAGTCACCCAAGTGCTTTTGATACAGCTTGACCGATCAGACAAACCGCAGCCAAGTGTAGAGCATACACACTGGAGTCTTGTAAATTTTAATAAGTTTTAAAAGATGTGTTCTTGCTTAAAAGAAAAGCATCCAAGAACCTCTTTCGATCCAAGTGGATCTCAATCGGGGAATAAAGGAGGGGTTAATTTTAAAATGCTGATAAACAAAAGATGAGAAAATAACACAACTACACAAATGTGGTTTTCTGATTAATCCTACCACAAATCTCTTTCCCCTTGCGGGTCACTCGGGAAATCGTGGGGTGAGTATTATGATTACTTTTGAAAATAAGATATGGAATATGGAATTAACAACAAGATAAAATATACTACCCTATCAATCAGATAAATTCTAGTAAAAGGAAATAAGCAGAAAAAGACGAAAAAGGCACCGACGCGAATCCCCCCAGGGGGGATGGGGAATGGGCTCAAAAGAGCCTATTCAAAGGATGATTTTATTACAGATGTTACAATATCAAAGCACTGATAAAACAGAGCTTTATTTGTCCTTATACAGGCTGAAACCAATATATTACAGTTTATGCAAAACAATTACAAATTATGTGACAAAAGAGAGCCCCCTGGGGGGATTTGAGCGCTCCAAAAGCCACCTTGGACAGCAGATTATTTTCTTCTCTGTTATACCTGATAAATGACAGTGAGTGAATTAGAATAACAAATTCCCCAAATAACTTTAAGAGTGCCTTTGGTTCAGCCTACTTTATCTCAAAAAATTAATGAAATTAAACTAGCTAAACCGATGAAAAGGGATCCAAGGAAAGCAAGATTTCCTTGGGATATTGGCCTTCTGTTTGTGCAGCCAATTAACAGCACTGATATTTCAGAATATTGAATTTATCATACAGCAAATGAAACTACCTTAACAGCAAGCTATGAATTTTTCAATAAACTACTTGCGAAACTAAGGCAATTTTAGCTAGATCTCTTGAATTTGAACTTTAAGTGCACAATGAAACTAAGATCTAGAAATTAGAAGGGATCTTGATAATTAGATCTATGTATGCTTTTCTTGATGAGATAGATCATATTTAAAAAGAAACCTTAAAGTAACCATCTTGAGGAAAGTTTAATAATTTTTAAAGGAGGAAGAGAGAGAAAGAGTGTTGGTTTCCTTGAAAATCCACAGTAGAGCTTTCAGGTGGAATGCCGAGGGACTATGCCTTTGAAATGTTTTGAAGATAATGAAGAATAAAAATAGATCAGCATCCTCTCCAAAGTGTGAACCTGCAACTCAGCTGAAATCAAAGAACTTGCCAAGAAACTTGTGAGATCCGATTAGTACATACAAAGAGATTCAAGATAACATGCATATAAGCTTATAGGACATGCTAAATCTAGAGCTCTAAACATGCATCCAAGGAGAGTGAAAGCCAATAAACTTATTGAACAACACCTTTCCTATCAATATTGTAATAAGCTAATTACCAATCTTAACCACGGATCTACAAGAAAATAGCAAGAAATGACCACAGATACAGGTTACCTCAGTAAAACAATGGCAATAATAATCCACACATGTAATGGCACCACACCATATTGCCTCCAAATCTTTTCTTTATTTCAAATGAGAATTACAACAATACAATAGCAGCAGCACCTCAATCCCAGTTCTAACTAGCTTGGAATAGGAGGCTGTGCCTTGATTTATACAATTTGCAGGCCATCTAGCCCAGGGGGGGCACAATTACTCATGGAATCAAGTGAAATCAACTGATGGAGAGTCCATAAATGCCTGATATGTGTCTAGCTAAGCCAGATCTAAGTCTCACTGAGTGGAACTGTCAATCGGGGGACTGATCTGACTGACACCTCAACCTGTTGATTGAAGAATCCACCAAAAATCATCCAGTTGAGCCAAAAACGTGTTGACGAGAGAGAGAAGGCGAAATTCCCCATAAAGGATGCTCAAGATCAACTCTGGATCTGATTTGATCACCTCCTTCAGTCAAGGATTTGTCAGATTCAGTCAATCTGGTTCAGATCTGACCGATTTCAATCAAATCAGCTGAGAATCCATTGATTTATTGATTTTGGATTTGCTCCATTATTCATCAATTTATTAATTAAAATAATCAATAATTTATTTTTGGGGCTTTCTAACCTGAGTGATGGAAAATCACTCAAAACTAGGAAACAGTGGGTCCATGGGTTTACATGGTGCTCTTAGCTTGAAAATGAGCACCTACATGACTGAAACTGATTCTAAAAACCACTTAAAGGAGATATGTTCTTTGAAGGAGATAGTCCATTAAAGGAGAACCTCCAAGTTTTGTATAGACATTTATTGGCATAAATTGCAGTGTTATATGTGATGCATATGCATAACATATTGTCTCAAGCTTGACAATGTTGAAAGGCTAAAGTACAATGGCCACAAGCATACATTTGAAGCTTATGAAGCCTACCCAATTTATGTTAGCGAAAGGCAATGCAAGAAATACGTTAGAATGGAGACTTGTATGTAACCAAAAGAGGGGCATACATTAGAATTTTTAGGGCTACCAAATGCCCACACCTATTAACCAAACTCATTCTTGACAAGATTTTTCTTTAACAAGTTATTGGCTTACAAGTCTTTCCAAGTTTTTTTTCTTATAAGTCTTTCCACGTTTTTTTGCTGGTATTTTGCTATGCTTATGCGAATTTTTTTTTTGGCCATGGTGCAGATAGAACCAAATAGGTATTTGTCAGACATGTCTTCCTCCAGCAAAGGGAGTTTGGGAAGGCTAGAGGAAAGTGAGACATCCACTAGGTCTACATGGGTTAGATCAACTAGATGTCAAAAGATCAGAAGAAAATTCTTCAAATGCATGAATTTTTTTCTCCAAGGAGGGGGGTCATGTTCCTATGATGATGAGACAGTGGGAGACATCGACGTGCCCTTAAGGTACCAACACCTAGTGAAACAATGGGTTCCTAGTGATCTTCCTAAAGTAAACAATTATTTTTGTGTGAGTGAGAGGATATATAGAATTGCACCATCCTCATTGCATGGATTGGGCTTGTTTTGCATGGATGGCATAAAGGTTGGATACGATAGATGTACAAAATTGAAGGAGTATGTTGGACCCTGTTACAACTACAGTGATTGGATGCACCTGGTCCAATATACATGAAGTATGCATAGATATGGGTTGTCAGCGAATTATATACAACTGAAAGACAAAGCTCAAAATAAAGGAGCAACGATGTACATAGATGGAAGGCCAAAAACAACCGGTAATATTGTGGGGTTTATAAACAGTACACAACCAGGGTCTACATTAAAGAAACCCAACTGCATATTCGAGTCACGTGAAGGAAACCGTGTCTTAGTATGTGCAATTAAATCAATAGCTGCTGGCGAAGAACTACTTATCGATTACAATTTGAATCGTGTATATACAAACAATGTTAGTATGGTTGTGGTACAACAAATAATTTAACTACCTTTTTATTAATTATTTTAACGTCTATAGGAATTTTTGCTAGCATATAATTGAAATTATCTACTTTTCATGTTTCCTTATGTAACTTTTAGTATGGTTTTGATGCAGGGTTCTCTCAAAGGAACCTCCATCTCCGTAGATGTTTGTCGACCCGAGTCAAGGTAGCAGGTATACATCAATATTTCCAATGTAATATTAAATTTTAGGATGGACATACAGATACGTTTTTATGTATTTTCATTAGTATATTAGGTTCGTTTATATAATATTATCGATTTTCCATGCAGAGTGTTGATCAGGGAAGCCAACTGGCTATTGATCAACCGACTACAGCATCAGGGCAATAGCCAAAACATGAATGTAATTCTCCATTTCAAATACTTTAAAATCATAAACATTTCTAATGGTAATGTTGTCTACCTTTGTGTATTCTTTTGCTTTTATGGTTGCGTTAATGATGGTAATGTTGTCTACCTTTTTTGGAGATTGACCAGGGAAACTCCCCAGCTATTGATCAGATGTATGAAGAATCGAGGCAACCATTTAACCTAAATGTAATTCCACATTCTAAATACTTCAAAAATGTACACATATAAAACATGTAGCATAGTGTTTATTTTTGTTATTGTTCTGTATTTGTTAGCTTATACATAAATCGATACATTGTGATAATGTTCTCTACTTTTTTTGCAGGTGGCTGATAAAGGTAAATCCCCATCGGTTGATCATACCACGCCCTTGACTAGGCATCAGGTAATCCTATATGTAATCCCTAATATAATTATTTGCGCACACTATATTTTCAAAGACTGAGTAATTTTTTATATATTTCAATTGCAGACAGGGGATTCCATTTATCAAACGGCGTCTCAAAACTCTTTATAGAATGAGGTCTCTCGGTTGATGAGAGATAGTGAAATTAGAGAGTCTGCAGACCCATTGAGGGTGCTACAACGAACAAGGGAAAAACAAAATGAGGAACTGGTTCATCTGAAATTGGCAATTCCACTAACAGAAGGGCTCGAACAAAGGATTCGATTGTTGTTACAACAACGTAAACAAGTGGTCGTAATTTATAAAATAAAAATAAAAATTCATTGATAAAAACTTTATAATATTTGATTTTATATGTTGTTGAACTTATAATACAATGGGTTTAATTTACAGCGTGCTATGGAGATTATCAGTGGTGGTCAAGGCAATGTTGGTCCTAGTGACCAAATCACTCCACGTACACCACATAATGCTCCCATATTGTCCACTGAACAATCGGCAACACGCTCTATGACACCGCCGAGGGAAGTTGAGGGTGCAGCCGACTTTGCCCCACTTGCAACAGATGCTGCAGAAGAAGGGGTGGATGCAGGGCTAGATAGAGATGTGGAAGCATTTCCTAGATCTTCTCATGTGACTAGCACTGGTTCAATAAAGTGTACATTTTTGGTAAATGAAGACCTAGTTCCAATAAAGATAGAGAGGATTCCAAGTCATTATAGATTGTTCAATTTATTTTTTATAATTTGTGTCTAATATACCGATAATATTTTCTAATTTTGACTAATGATGGCAATAATGTTTTGTAGGAAATGATATATTTTATAAACACATGAATGATTTGGCCTTGGAGATATTTGGGCCCACCATCCGTACAATGTGGAACAGGTAGCCAAAAGCTTAAAAGGATGATCTGGCTAATCGCTTGGTTAGTCTGTTCGGAAAATATACCTTTGATACATCGAAGGTACTACAGAAGGCTAGAAAACATCTAAATATTGTCGGAGACCAATATAGGGTTCACCTAGAAAAGAACCCTAGGTATGAGCGCCCTCCAATGATTCCATCTATGGAGTGGAAAGCCCTGGTGGATGATGGAAAAGAGAAGGGCCTGAGAAAATTAGGAAAGATACCACCAGGTGGAACAGGGAGGTATGCAACTCATTCCAAAATGTAGTGGTAAGCCTTATTATTACTAGTTTTTATATCAATTTTGGTACATAGACTAATGTATTTAAAAACTTAATTAGGCTCTCGGACACATTTAAGGCCATAAAGGAAAGAATTGAAAAAATTGGCCAACACAAGCTTGGGCCTGGTGGTTGCTCCAACTTGGCGGCCCAATATGTAAGTATCGCAAAACCCGAATCCGCATCCAAATATCATACAAATTATTATTTTTGTTTTGTTCTGACAAAAGGATTTAAAATTAATGACATCATGCAAATATGAAGGCCGACCGGTTCAAAGAATTGCCCAGTGCGGATTACATGAAGCTTGGCTTCGAACATGGCTTTGACACTGTTGTTGAACACCGGAAGAATCTTGTCTATGAATACTGCACGATCTTCTGCTGATCCATCTGGTGCCCAGGTATGTGAAAACTGTATATTTTAATGATAATTTATTAATCCTCATGCAATTTGTTCCTTATAAATAGACTAATGTAAATTATTTATTCCTTTTTGTGTAGGAAAGTAATGATCCCGTTCATGTCGAGGATGAAGTACATGACCAACCAAATGAAGATCATGCTTCTCATCTTGGCAATGAATTTATTAATGTGCTGCTGTTTTTTATAGACCATTGCAGATGATGAACATTAACTCTAATTCTACACAATTCAACTACAGAGCATGTAGCTGCAAATCATAACACAGAAC
The DNA here is from genome assembly GCA_001517045.1 of Pseudotsuga menziesii. NCBI lineage: Eukaryota > Viridiplantae > Streptophyta > Pinopsida > Pinales > Pinaceae > Pseudotsuga > Pseudotsuga menziesii. Next base: position 290,865 of record LPNX011198461.1, read on the forward strand.
AAGTTGGGCCAATACGAGATAATGTTGAACATGTTGATGTGCACATGGCAGGTAAAAACACACATTCGTAATGTTTTTATAATGAATTACTCGTATTTATCAAAATATAAATATATTAATGAAATATTTTGACATTATTGCATAAATTCATTGCCCCTCGCCTGAAGTTCAACCTTGCCAGCAGACTAGTAGCGATATCAATGATCAGATTCCTGAAGATGTGACTCCAACTAAATATTTAAAGAGAAGGAAAGTAAAAAGGAAGTGACTAAACAAATTTTGAGTAATTCTTATTTATAAAAAAAAAATTAATTCTTGTTTCCTCTATTTTATGAATGAATGATTTACTGAATTGTTTACTGATATTTTTTTTCTGCCATTGACTAAATTAATGTTTTAATCAATGAGTTAATGAATGGTTTTTCATGTTTTGAATGATTGAATGGTTTAATGAATGTTATAAAGAATGATTTAATGAAAGCATTTTTCAACTATTGAGTGAAATAATTTGCATTGTAGATGCATTGTTATTTGCATTGTGAAATAGTGAAATAAATTGTTATTTGCAAGTATAGGCATTGGGTTTGGGGAGTTGAGAGTGATGTGAGGGGGGGAGGGGCCATAAGAGCTTCCACCTTCACGTAGTTGGTCCTGTTTAGTAGATAATATTAAATTATTCTCGAAACAGAGAGGAGCTCAATGAATGGTAAGGAAGAATACATTAAAAAACATCTATTTCTATATATTTACTGTGTAATTTTCACTATTGCTATTTGAATCCTCCATTGGAAATTGTTATAGATAATGTTGAGAAACATTTCCATAGTTAAGAGGCCAGAAATGGAGTTTTGATTAGATCGATTGCCTTATATACATAGTATTTTTGGTTATCCATGTTTTATTAGGTGGTATATTCTTACTAATTATAATTTTTTTCTTACATAATTTATGTTAGATCATTATATTTTAAATTCCTTGATTAGATTAAGCAATTGAGTGTCATTTAATGTTGCTTGAGGATTTTAAAGAACTCAGTTACTGTTGCTTGATAACTTTAAAGAACTCAGTTACTTGAATTGAATTAGTAAATGATATATGTTATATAACATGTTTATATAAATGGTTGGGCATGATAGCTTCGGAGATAGATTGTTTAAATACTTGGTCAATTGTAGCGGGATGCATTTATTTTCTCAACACACTCATGTCTTCATTTTATGTTTTCAAGATTCTTTTGAACAAATAATGGCTTGTTTCTACCTCATAAGTCCACATTCAATGTTTTCAGGATTCTTTTGAACAAAGAATGGCTTGTCTCTACATCATAAGTCCACATTCAACAGCCTTTGCAGCAAGAGTTTTTATATACCGAAAAAAGAGCATTCATTCTTTACTTGTTTATGGATTTTGCAATCCTGCAGATGCAAGATGTGGACAATGGTACACTGTTAAAGTGGAATCTTCAAAGGTTACCTTGCAAAATAGGGTATATCTTCTTCAACGAGCTGAAGTTCGTGTGTGTGCTTTTGATACAGAGACATCCAAGCTTCCTTTGAAGTTCCCTGATGCCGAATATGAAATGATAATGATGATTTCACACATGGTGGATGGGAAAGGCTATCTTATCAAAAATCAAGAGGTAAAAACACTTGGCATTATTTTATGCCCATTGGTCAGCCTATCCTTTGTTTTGGGATTTCTTTCATCTATGTTTTGGGATTTTTAATGTTTGTAGATTGATGTTGCATTGATTGTTATGAACATTGTTGCTCTTCTTTAGTTTTCCAATTCCTTTTCATTTGTTTCCTGAGTGTGTAGGGGTGGGGCATTGAAGAATTGGAGTACACTCCAAAACCAAAATTTGAAGGAAATTTCAAAGTAGCAAATGTGCCAAATGAGGTATATCTGCCATTGACTGTTTACCCTAAGACTATAATTCTGAAAACAAGTATTGATCCCCTGGAAGTTTGCTATGTTTTCCAGATAGAGCTTCTTAGGCAGTGGTTCAATCACATGCAAGAATTGAAGCCTGGGATTTATGTCAGGTATAATGGAGATTTCTTTGATTGACCTTTTGTCGAACAATAGGCTAAGCACCATGGAATGAAAATGAGTGATGTATGTTAATTTTTTTATCTAATATACTGGCATCTTATGCTTGTTGAATGTTATTGGATTTTCACTCAATTCTATGTTTAATTGGAAAAGGAGTTTAGTATTTAGTGTATTACAATGAATGTATTGATCCACAAAGTGGACATCTCAGGGCCCCAATGTATACTGTGTTCTTGAATCCTTTAGAATTTTTTCTCTACCTCTTAAAATTCCTGCATTGTTTTGCAACCACGGATGGGTTTTTGACCATCATCATAAATTTTGACCCCTCTAATATCTAGCCACTTCATTTAGCAAGAACAATCTGTGCTTACCTTGGTTGTTTGGAATTTGCAAGAGTGAATTTAAATATCTACTGTACATTATTAATAATGATTTAAGGTAACATACTCTATTTTTTCTTTGTCTCTTTACTATATGAAGTGGTTATGTATTTGTAGGATTCAATCTTATTCTATATCCCTTCCTTGAGCAAAGCTAGACTATTCTAAAAGTATTGAATGCCTCTCGGTCAACAAGTTTATTTTTGTTATTTTTTTTATCTTAGTTCTTTCCTTTGGACCCCTTTGTTTAGAGACTCTATAGGTTCAGCGTCCTCCATCATCACTTATTAAGATTGGGGATGTAAAGCACTCTTTTCATGAGAGCTCTTTCTTATACAGGGAGAAACTTATGCAGATACTTATACAATTAGCACAATGCATATGAAGGATAAACGCAATTCTTTAGACCCATTTCATCTTAATCATGTTATAAAAATCCACCCTTTAGAACTTTAGTCAACTCAAAATGGAGGTCAGGGACACAGACAGTGTATAGGGACTACTTCATTCAACTTTCCAACTAATAGTCTCACCCAGAGAAGCATTGCATTGTGTTCAACTAGGAAAACTAGATTGCAAGCAACCTTTCTCCGACTCTCTCGAAAGACAAGTCACATAGGCCATTTCTAAGTGGGTAAGTTGGAACATGCGGGCATGGGATTATGTGACCTTTGTACATGTGGTTCACACTACCTGAGTTACTTGGAGAAGTGTGTAGGTAGAAGTTGTGTTGTAATCACCTACCCTTAGCACATGTACTGTCTCTAGTTAAGGAACATTTTCTTAAAGTGTTCATGGATTGGTTAGATTGGACTTTATCTTGTTAAGTGGTCCACTTGTAGACCTAGTATAGGGTTTGCTTGTAATTAATATCTTCCTTATTCCATAAATATAAAGGAGGGTGATTCTCTTGAGGATATTGGGTTTTCTATTTTGCGAAAAGTAAAGTTAAGAGTAAAGTAGTTTTGTTAACTATATGTGCAAGGATGATATATGTACTTGACATAGAATCCTCTAGTTTGCTACCAGGCTTCCTTCAGTGGTCAAATTCTAGGCTGAAACCATGTGGCTGTAAGTGAAATATTTGGATTTTTTTTAAAAATCCATCAACAGGCGTCGCTTTTTTGACGTTCTTCCGACACTCCGGTCAACCCATCTGACAGTCGTGCCATAACTCTGATGCTTCCGCCCATCGGACGACTGACGCTTAAAGTGTCAGACTTCGTCAGAAGGCCGACTATTCTAGTGTCGGATTGCGTTAGATTTTCGACACTTCCTGAATTAAAAACTGATGACACCGCCATTTCTCCGACACTTATGTCCGTCGCAAAGCCGAGGCTGCAAGGGTTGGAGGACGTCAGATTTCCGACGGGTTATGCAATTTTTGTTGGCACTTCAGAAGGAAAAACAGTCGAATATATGACACAATTGTCTATTGGATCTTCGAACCACATTAGTAGACTATCGAAGATCCAACGTTATGCCACCGACGCCAAAAAAAAAGTGTATGTGTCGAAAATGAGATAAAGAAGTGTCGAATTTCAGACATGTAAGGCATCGTATTTTGGGTTGAAATTATGTTGTGATGGAAAAATCCCCATAAGGGATGAATCCTTCAATATGCCTACCCCAATCGACTGGTAAGGAGGAGGGGACTGGCCTAACATGGGGATGTTATTAGCCATGGAGGAAGTAACATCCGGGGTACAAAAATCAAGCTGATCAATAGTAACAATTCTCCCTAGATGCGGGAATTGGACAGTTCGAAACACTGTTGAGGCAACAGCAGTCATGGCATAGAACCAATTCCTTCCTAGAAGGAGGTTGTAATCTAAAGGGGCATCTACCACTTCTACTTGGATGGAAACAGTTTTTCGCCCTAGCTCGACCGCTAGGGCTTATATGAGACCATGGGGTTGGGAACCCTATCCGTCAAAGGCTTTAAGGGTCATAGGTGATGTGACAAGCTCGAGAGAGCCAAGAGCTTTCCAACAAGTCAGAGATAACACTGAGGTCGAAGCTCCTTCATCTAATACCGTTCGAAAGAATTTATTTCCCACTACTTTTGTAATGATTTGAAAAGCAATTTTATGTGGTAATGTAGGTTTGTAGTTCTCAACATTGAAATGAATCAAGTTAGTGTTATCTAGGTCTAAAGCTCCTAATGTAGTCAACAAGTTCTTGCGCTATGTGGGGAAAATTTGGATCACTTCTAGGGTATACATGGCACAAGGTACCAAAGCAACATCTTCAACTACATTATAAAATTGAGCAGCTCAGGCATTGGGATTAAAGACAGCCTTCCGAAGAGTACTCTTAGGTGGGCGCGAAATCATGTCGAGAGTTGACTTCTCGATATATAAGGGGATAGTAGAAGAGGATTCCAGAGAACTAGTAGAGGGAAATTTCCTTGATGAAGATTGATCTTCTTTCTTATCTACGGGTTTATCATAATTATGACTTCAAGTTTGCAGATGGATGGTATCTGAGGACATCATACGAATTTCCTCTGATGAACTAGAGTTACCTTGATTAGACATATGGTCTATCAGTTGTTGTTGAAAGGTAAAAGGATCTATAAGTACTACAGGTGCAGGATTGGACTTCGAAAACTGAGAGATTTTGTCCCGATGAGGACACTCCTTTGAAAATTGGTCACCACCACATAGCAGACAGGGATATTTTTCCTTCCTTTTCCCTTTGTCGTTATCACTATTCGTTGGTTATGGAGCCTCTTATTGGTTTCTAGGTTTTTTATTTCTATTTTTACCTTTCCTTTTATTACCTGAGGTTTGAGTACTTTGAATAGAATTGACCTCAGTGGAAACCTTAGGAGTCAAAGAAGTAGGAGTGGCAGTTTGGTTTTTCTTGGTAGGTTTCACTGTGGATGGGGACTGGATTGAACCAACAATCCCATCAATAGGTAATTCTGCTGGTGGCTTGGAAGGATGAGTGCTGGGGTGAGGAGCTTGAGGAATCAGGTCATAAAGAGTTCCAAAGTGGGAATAGATTAAGTCTAGGTACTGAGCCCAACTAATAGCCCTCTCTTCATTAATGGCACCACCCATAGCCACATCTCAGGAAATAGGAGGCAACAAGGATTTAGTGAACCAATCAGCTAGTAACTGATCTAGAATAGGGGCCTTAATAAGCCTTCTCTGCCTTCTCCACTCATGAATGTGATTAGAAATGTGGGTGGAGGTGTTCTGCTACAGAGAAGTTAAAAGATCAGTGCCCATTTCATAACGAATAGGGAGCTGAAAGTGTGTAAGAAACACGGTTTCCAACGAGCCAAAATCCACAAATGAATGTTGTGGGAGTTCAATGTACCACTTCGCGGCCGTACTGGTCAAAGTTCGCTAAAAGAGTCGTAACCGAACGGAGTCATCCATGAGGGATTTCGAAGAACACCATAAATGGAATGCCATAACATGGTTCTTCGGATCATCTCCCTGCTTTCCATTAAATTTAGGAATGTCTGATGGTAACTTTACCGGAATGGGAGGCCATGAGGGATTATGTCAAATGGGGTCATTGATCAACTTCGACAAATCAGGTAAGTCCAAAGTTACTAGGAAAGGTAACTGTCTGTTGGGCTGCACATACTGGTAATATTGATATGGCATATAATTACCATTAGGACCATACGTAGACTGATAAATAGGTTTCTATGATGAAGAACTACCGGAAGATCCACCCACAGTGGGTTGATTTCTGAGATTAGGACCGCTAGGATCACTAGGGCCTCCAGGAGGAGGACCACCAGGGACACTAAGACTACCGGGACCACTGGGACCACCAAGAACAACAGGACCACTAGGAGGGGGACCACCAAACCCTCTGGAGGCCCCAAGAGGTGGTAAACCTCAAGAGCCACCAGAACCACTAGGAGGAGGGCCACTAGACCCTCCTGGGCCAAAAGGAGGAAAGCCACTAGGTCCGCTAGGACCAATAGGACCACCAGGACCATAAGGAGGAAAGTTGCTAGATCCTCCAGGACCATTAGGTCCCCCAGGGGGAGGACCTCCATAAGGCGGTCCTCCGGCACCTCCCGCAGTATGTATGGGTATACCCCCCATAGCTGGCATGTAAGACCAGTTGGGTTGCCCCCATGGTGTAAAAGTGTTAAAGGGGTATGGAATTCCAGCATAAGGCATTCCTCTAGGATTGCATGGATGATTACCTACAGGTATTTGATAACCATAACCTCGAGAAGACTGAATGATTACAGGTTGTGCCCCCAAGGGCTAACCTGAACTAGATGGGGGATTAACCACATTAGTATGGGTGGGAGGGATGTAGAATATAGATGGTTCTATGTTAAAGGCCTGCCCTTGACTAGGTACAATTCCGATGTTAGATAACGTAGGTCATGCCGAGGGGTTTCCCCCCGGCACTAGAAGGTACTGACAAAACAGGAATTGAAGGCTGGGCCCCAGGCATAGAAGACATGGGAGGATTAGGAACATACATAACATGAGAGGTGATAGGGATGGTAATTTGACCTGGGATGTGGTTTTTTATTGGATGATATATAATCGAATCAATGGGTCTCATAGAATTGGCCAGTGGACAATATCCCACAGGAAGAGACATGGAACGTGCTGGTGTCGAGACTAATAGGTCATCGTTCTACTTGTCAATCTCTTGTGGATGGAGAATGGCAGCACGGTATTTCCTGCATTCTTCTTCATCTTAAAAATATTTTACACAGGTGCCAAGTGAGGCAATGGCTTGTCCTATAGGTGTCTACTAGAACAGAGCATTGGGACCAAAATATGGACGGGTTGTATCATCAACATGACCTTCTGTGGGAGAATGGAACGATGTATTTCCCCAAGAAGGTTGTTGGACCGAGGGAGGCAAGTGTGAAGAATATGGTACTCCACTTTCCACAACCACATTGTCTCCCACTTGGGAGGTGGTAGCAGCTCCTTAGTCAATAGATTCCATGGGATTTTCTCCTGAACCAGGAATAAAATGAGGTGGCAAGCCTCGTATTCTTTTGGACTGTCTTAACTCAACCAGTTTGTATAGTTTTTATCTAACCTAGGGTCTGAAAATCTAGAAAAAACAGCAAAAATATTCCCTACATAAGCTATAGGTCAAAACAAGCAGACTTAAAATGATAGGAGGAGTTCAAAAAGTCAGGTCTCTCACCAGGATTGTCAAGAAGGTGCCACTCATGATATACCTTGAGGATACATGTGTAGTAATCTCTCTGAATGCTGTTTTCGGTGTATGGCTCCAAACAAGATGGCCAAATGGCTTTTCTTAGATAGATAAGGTATCCTAGTGGGTTCTCCTGATATACTCAAGGTATGTGGAAGCTCTAATCGGTAGTAGTGTTGTCTAAAGCATAACCGTACATAAGGGGCCTTCCGATATACAACCGAGTACGTGAAGTAGCTTTCTATATACCTCAAGGGTATGCGAAAGGTCGTTCGATATACTGATGGTCCTGGAATGTAATGCTAACAAATAATGACAGGTCCTACGCTTAATGACGCCCAAGCATGTCTCTAACCTATCACTTAAGTTACTACGTAAATTTTAACCTACAACTACCATTAATTTTTAGCTGGAGTCGCCAAATTTGTTAGTTGGAATATTTCACCTCCCGCGGACAGCAAGGTGTTCCACTGGTCTGAATGGTTCATATCCAGAACAAATAGAGAACAGAGGTTGAAGAATCTCCCTAGGCACCGTAGATATCTGGAATGTAATGCTTCGATCCTTACCATGTGTACCTAGAATAAGCTTCAACACGTAAACATATCGAAACCACCAAAATATAATCTACTAATCTATGTTAGTGACTAAGGAATCTAACAACATACATGTGAAATCATCCAACAACAATATGTGTGGGATAGAAATCAACTTGCATTAAAGAAATATGAAGAAGTTTACAACCAAGCCTTAGTGTTGACATGCATCTCCATGAAACCAAGCATTGTCATCTCCAAAAGCTCTGACTCTAGCTCTCTATGCTCTCATAAATGATCTTGGGCCAAGTGATGAATCCAACAGCATAACAATACCTTAAGATTTCTCCCCCTCAACCATGGCCATAAACTTGTATTTATAATGCTTAATGGATAGGGTAGGTTGAGATACTAGTGGGTGAGGTGGCCTCTAAGATCCTAGGATGAGGGATCTCAAGCTCAACTAACACATAACAGTAGGGATAAGGGAGGATACAAGGCTTATCATCTAGAAGCCTCAAGAAACTTCTCTTTTTCCCTTTTTACCCAGGGTACCGCATTTCTCCTTCAATGGCATAGCGGTTCTTGTAATAACTGCTTATGGACCAAGGGCTATAAGCGGTGGCACCGCTTGTGGGAAACAGGGGATGGGCGGTGTGAACAAGGGTACCACTTCTGGATAAAGTGGCAAGTGCGATGCTGGGAATTTTCATAGAAGATTGATGATAACCATAAGTTTCCACTCCAAGAGCTGGGATTTAGGGAAAGCAGATATGTCAAGTGTCTTATCACATGATGGTGACAGGTTTTTGGTATAACACAACACACTTAATAATTGATCATAAACTTCAAGGTGGGATTGTAATGTGCACAATATAGAATTGTTTCATTGCGAAATGTAATATCCCAAATTTTGACCTTGATTATATTGGGCATGAGCCCCAGTGCACATGATTTACTTTGATGTAATGTTTATGTCTATATATTGGGTGTATTCCCCACTACACAAGATTTATATTGGCTATATATATATACACTAGGGATAATCCTGCAATGCAGATGTTTTATTGTTTTGTTCCATTGTTATAGCTAATTTTACCACACATGGTGAATCACACTTTTATGGGCTTCCCTATCCCTCTCTAGACTCCTTAGAACCCATGGCCCATTTTTGTACCTTTGATGTTTCCAAGATCATCCCTAAAAACATGTAAAAATTGTCATACGCGACTTTTAAACCCTTTCTCACGTATATACGCGGGTTTGACCCCTAAAACCGCATACATTGGGATGTGCCAATTAGAGGAAATTTCAACTCAAAATGGGCATTTTAACTTTTATTCAAATTCCATGTCATCATGTGTTAGCCAATGAAATTGATTTAAATTTTAAATACCGTATAGGTCTTAAACACTTTTTTAATATAAATTTGGGGATAGGTATCATAAAAAAAACTACTTTTTTTGTTTGTATTTTTGACATATCTCCTCGTGTTTTTACTCAAATTTAGATCGGGAGAGCTTGTTGGATGCGAAATTAAATTCCACATCCACGAGTACCCACTCGGCATACTTTTGACGGACCCCGCTACCCCAAAAACAAGAAATACCTGAAAAAATGGAATGATGACATCATCATTCCATTTTTTCAGGTATTTCTTATTTTTGGGGTAGCGAGGTACGTCAAAAGTATGCCGAGTGGGTACTCGTTGGATGCAGAATTTAATTCCGCATCCATCGAGCTCTCTCAATCGAAATTTGAGTAAAAACACGGGGAGATATGTCAAAAATACAAACAAAAAAGTAGTTTTTTTCTTTTCTTCCTCCAAAATTAATAATTATTATTATATTATTTTAACTATTATTTTATTAATTCATTTTAGGAGGCCCATTTTGAGTTGAAATTTTCTCTAATGTGCAAAAGGCTAAATTCTTTTGGAGTTTTCCTTGATGTGGATCTGACTCACTTGTCTCCTGGCCTTCCATATGCCTTGAGATCCCTCGGATTCGACCCTTCATTACCCCATTGAAGAGCTATATAAGGAACCCTTTGGATACATTGAAGGCATGAGGAATTGAGAGCAAGAGAACTATAGTCCAATTTTTCTAGAGCTTATACTTGAGTCTACATCCCTTTGTACCTTGGAGCACTTTTGTGTTCTTCCCAAGCTTGCCTTTTTCTTGTGAGATTGCTATCAAGAGATGGAGGATTGAAGTGGTGGAGGACCAAGTGCGGGACTCAGTTTCTTCGATTCACAGACGTGCTGAGAGAGGTTGTCTCTATTGTAATATATGTTTTATATTAATAGAAATATCTTTTCTTGTCCAATAATGTGTATTTGAATGAATACTTCACACATAGATGATTTCAAATGCTTATATGTTATTGATTATATATGATAGATTAGGTCTAACACGATTATATATAGCATTCTTGTCTTGTTTATTGAATGTTTAGAAAGAAATTTATCAATTCAAGCTGGAGTTGGAAAGTTCAATGGGGATCTACATCAACCGTCCGGAATAAGGTATGAATCGAGATCCTTTGGTGTTAGATATTTGGCTTCTCTTGCATATAGGAAATGATTGATTTCTGGAGTCAAGCTGTCTGTTGTGGTACCCCAAGCCATAGGAATTTCTCTCCATAACAGAATTGGTGATGCCACTGGGGAGTTCCTAGTAATTGTCCTTTGGGGGCACAATGTGCTTGATATTCTTGACTTGATCTTTGTTTCTCCTTGTTTCTGTGTTGCATTTTATAGTATGTTCATCCATTGACACTCCCCTTTATTGGTTTAACCCTTGGCCTGCTTTTTACCACTACCTTCTCTATATACGTAGGTTTTTGGCCAAAAGTAGCATACATACGTGGATTTGTGGCCAAAATTCACATATACACGCTGGTTTTTGGCCAAAATTCATGTATACATGCATCTTTTTGGCCAAAAGTCATGTATATACGCAGTTGTTCTTTAAACAGTTGTGTACGTCCTCCCTCTTGGTGAGTTTGATGTTGTGGGAAGTTGTTGGGTGGGTTGTGAGTGTTGTTGGGTCTTCCTTGGGTCTGATGTTGTCTATTGGATGCTTCTTTTTTGACTAGAGACTGCATTTTCATTGATTTTTCTTTGAAATTAGTTTTAGTCATTTATGCTTTTTTTTTCCATTAGTGCATTGCTCTTTTTTGTCTCAGTGTCTTGCTGGGCTTGTGTTTTATACTTGCTACAGAGACTGAGAGTTTTAGATGACTTTTATTGCATTTTTCATTCTTTTATATTGAAAAATACAAAGTAGTTGCACTCTTAGTTTCATCTGAGATAGGGATTTGAGGATTTACTTGCATTGGATTGCTTGGATGAGAGTTGTATTTAGGATTCCATATAGGAAGAATTACATTGAAATCGAAGGAATGATTTTTTATGCATCTCATGTAGTGGCATACCCTTTTTTTCATTTGACAAAGATTGCACTTAGCATTGTTTGTTATGGTGTGCATATTTATTTCACTGCTCAGTCATAATGTCATTAGTTGTATGGCCATTTCCCTTTGAGTAATTACAGCCAATTAAAATCAACACATAATAAAATGAATTACACTCTTTTCTTTTATAGGGTGCACCAACAAGACTAGGTTTTAGGGTCTTGGAATAGTTCATTGTGAGTAAATTCTCCAAGACCACTAAACAACAACATGTACGTGTCTGTCCAGGTGAGAGTCTGAAATTCCTTGGTATAATTAGTGTTTATCAGGATCCTCCTCTTACAAGGGAGTTAAGCACGAGGCAGTGTAAGCAGTTATGATTGGGATGAACCCTGGTTGTAACTAAGTAGCACCGGAGATATTTCTAGGATTGTATTCATATCTGGGGGCTCTTTCTAGAGTTTTAGGCTTTGCTACCTTATGCATATGGTCAATCCCGCCTGCGACTATCTGCCTGAGAATTGATTATATTGAGGTGACCTGAGTTGCCTTACCTAGGTTATCGAGGGGGTACTTCGCAAGGTTTATTCTCAAGTGTCTCGGCTAGGTAGAGGTTGGACAGCACAGTCGCCTTATGCGTTGAAGTTGAGGGCCACTATAATTGGTTACGTACCTCCGCTTGTAGTGTATGGGAGTTTAGAGCCTCTCCTAGGCGAGACATGCCTGCTGCATTGGGGAGCTCACATGTCCTCCCCTTGGTTTTCTTGTATTTTGGTTGTATATTTTCTTAGGAGTGTGCTCTTTGTCTGCTAGTTGACCTTTGGGATCATGGTTACTTGAGTATATTTATGCTATCTTGAGTTTGGGTCCTTTTATTTTCGGCTTTCCTGGTATCCTATCACCCTTCCTTGCTCCTAGTACGAACCCTAGTTTTAGACTTGGGGGCATCCCAGCCCCTTACCATGCTCATATATTTGGCAATGGTCTTATTCCATCCTCTACTTCATTTGTGGAGGATTTTTGTTCCCTTCGCTCAATATTTACACTAGTAGTCACCCTAATGGGGGTGGTAGTGGATGCATGAACGTTGGGTCTACACCTTAATTTCCTTTTTATGTCCTATCGTTCACAGCACTGTTTCCTTTGAATTTATTTACCATAATCATTCCTCCCTATTACCTATAGTTTAGATCCTTTATTGACTATTTTGGGTTGTTTTAGACTAATATGGTTGTCATGTAGGATCCAATTTTTGTACACTCTCTCTGAGGTTTTGACCCATTTGTTCCTATCATAGGTATTATGTCTGAACTGGCATATAGGTTAGGATATCACATCCACTTACACTTATGCATTTCGTTATAACCATTCCATCTTAACCTTAGGTACGAACCCATTCCATGGTATCACGGAACCTTCATGCTGTTGTTAGAAGTGATATTATGTGAATGGTAGAGCTTTCCTATACATGGGTGTACTAGTTAGCTCCCTTTTTCATTTGGTACCCATGCTATGAGTCCTCTCTTAGGTCTGGGAGTCCCTTTTAGTCCCGCCATGTCCTTGAGCAATAGCCTCATACTGCTCTTGAACTTTAATCTGGCATTTCCCCAGGACTCCTTTATCTCAAGTTGTAATTGCATTTTCATGAGCTTTTCCTTCCTCATTGAGCCTTATGCCAACTTCCATGACTTTGAGGATCATCCATATAGCCCAAGCGTGTCTCATGTCTAGCCTCGCAAAGCCATTTTATATATCCTTTACATCTTGATTCCCTATTTTTACTGGGAGGGGACTTTCCCCCGAGTGTCACTATCCTACACATGTATCCTTGCATTGAGCATAGGTATGTTCCCCTGCTTGGAAATATTTTGTTTTCCTATTTGACACTCGTCTCCTCCTAGTCTATAACTTTAAAGCGATTTTATTCTTTTTCAAGATTTTCAAATATTTGAAAAATTCCAAAAAAAATTAAAAAACCAAAAATCCGAACAAGAAAAGATGTTATCTTTGGCAGCAGTCGAGTCGTGTCGCCTTCGAGCAGAGCACAGTATATCACATCCATTGGTTGGGTTAATAGTTTGAATTTAGGATTTGTACTCATTTATCTGAGTTTATCTCCACCGACTGGTTAAGCTTCCAGTCCCTATGGAGCCTCTGTCGATGCCTCTTATGTCGCAGAGATGTCCCAGTTTTGTCTATCGATTCTATGCTTCCCACATTTAGTCACCATTCACCTTTATGCTCTTGTTTGAAGGAATTTGAAACCTGAGTCAGACATTCCTCAGTTATCTTGAATTTGCATGCCATCCATTCCCGGTTCAGTTACTGGTTCATGCACCTTAAGATCGAGTCCTTCCACATTATACAACTTTGCTGAGTACCTCATGTTGGATGATGGAGAATTCCTTAATGACCTCCTTCGAACGGATTTCATCCCATCAAATTCATATCATTTATTCTAGGATAGGAATCTAGAGTCATTTTTGAGTTCCTTGAGACTTGCAGTCATCAGTGGTAGGTTCTCTCGCCATCGAATTTTTTTGGGAATACATCAATGTCCCCAGATCGATGGATTCTCTCAAGTGTTCGACCTCAACACATTTTTTCACACTTGTTAGTTTGCACTCTAGTACCTTAATTCCCATTTTCATTATCGGTGGGTGATCTCCTGTTTGTTAACGGTATACATCAATGACTGGTAATTAGACGATGGACTACTATGTTCGACCTTGACACCTCTATTCACATAGTAGGACATGTACTCATAGCGGTTTGTGTAGAAGACCTTCCATATTGGTGGCATTTCTTATATGCTACCTCCTTGATCGTGCCAGGGTTCATTAGATTTCAGCTCTCGTGACTTGATTCCAGTATATGTCAGTCATTTCCATCCATTATGGAGATCTTGATCCATTATATATATTCAGCCTTCATGGAGATCATGATCCTTTGTATATCTTCGTCATGGAGATTCTGATCTATTTTTTATGTGGTGATGACCACATATGTCATATTGTATCATGCCTATTCATGGCCATTGTACTCTTATGTATCCGGTACTGCTATATCTATTTGCAGTTATGTGCAGAGTTGTATCATTGTATAGTGCTGATTGGATGGCTAGTTCTTCCACTGGGTTCTTCATCACTTCACTTCTAGGATGGACTTATAATGTATTTTGGCCATCATATGACCCCTCTGACCTCACACATTTGGGGGCATCTGTTATAGCTGATTTTACCACACATGGTGAATCACACTTTTATGGCCTTCCCTGTCCCTCTGCAGACTCCTTAGACCCCATGGACCATTTTTGTACCTTTGATGTTTCCAATATCATCCCTAAAAACATGTAAAAATTTCCATACATGACTTTTAAACCCTTTCCCGTGTATATACATGGGTTTGACCCCTAAAACCACATACATCGGGATGTGTGCAAAAGGCCAAATTCTTTTGGAGTTTTCCCTGATGTGGATCCGACTCACTTGTCTCCTGGCCTTCCATATGTCTTGAGATCGCTCAGATTTGACCCTTCATTACCCCGTTGAAGAGCTATATAAGGAATCCTTTGGATACATTGAAGACATGAGGAATTGAGAGCAAGAGAACTATGGTCCATTGTTGTTGGAGCTTATACTTGAGTCTACATCCCTTTGTCCCTTGGAGCACTTTTGTGTTCTTCCCAAGCTTTCCTTTTGCTTGTGAGCTTGCTATCGAGAGATGGAGGATTGAAGTGGTGGAGGCCCAAGTGGGGGACTCAGTTTCTCTTATTCGCAGACGTGCTGATAGAGGTTGTCTCTATTGTAATCTCTATTTTATATTAATAGAAATATAATTTCTTGTCCAATAATGTGTATTTGAATGAATATTTGATACATGGATGATTTCAAATGCTTATATGTTATTGATTATATATTCTAGAGCAGGTCTAAAATGATTATATATAGCATGCTTGTCTTGTTTATTGAATGTTGAGGAAGCAATTTATCAATTCAAGATGGAGTTGGAAAGCTCAACGGGGATCTACATCAACCGTCCGGAATAAGGTATGAATCGAGATCCTTTAGTGTTAGATATTTGGTTTCTCTTGCATATAGGAAAGGATTGATTTTTGGAGTCAAGCTATCTGTTGTGGTACCCTAAGCCATAGGAATTTCTTTCCGTAACATCCATGATTATATATTGGGAATATTCCATGTTGGACAAGGAATATTGTTGTTGTACTGGGCATAGGTTGTGATGTACTTCATTTATGTATTATGTGATTGGGAACAAGCTGTAATATACTGAGATGATCATTTTTCAATATTGTGCATAAGAGTGATTACATGATTGATTTATATGATGTGTTGGGCATAATCCCTTGAGCACATGGGTTATGAGACAATGTGTTGAGAGTGAGATCTTAAGCACTTAGTTAACCCCAACAAGTAAAGGATGAAAGTGTTGGGAATAATACCTAGAGCACTCCAACATGATGTTGAGCATAAGCTATGGATAATTGTATCTTTGGCCATTGTATCCCTAGGTGTATGGTACAAATGTATCCTAGTATTAGTGTTGAGAAAAAGGATCTAGAATTGCAGTAATGTAACGCTCCTTTGATAGTGTTGAGCATAAGATCTGAATAGCACTAGGGGTTGCTATAATTAAGAGTGTTGAGTTGGAAAGAATCTAAATATAAGCAACATTCATCATACTTATTTAATTTGATTAATTGAAATCACAATCTATTTCTCATCAAGGACTACAAGATACTGCCACTAATACGAGGTAATCCAACATGTAAGGAAATATAGGGATACCTATCGTAGTTGGCTGACCAAACCCCACATGAGGCCTTGTTAAAAGAATCAACATAAACTAAGGAAGCATCGAATAAACAATTATTCTATTTAATGCACGGATAATAATAGATGATTAAATTGAATAAGTCTATGTACTATATGTGTGTGTGTGTGTATATATATATATATATATATATATATATATATATATATATACCAAGATATTTTAATAAATATAGATAAAATATCTAAGTGAAGTCTACATACACTTATGAGAATAATATATATATGAAAAGAAATAAAGATTATTTTCTCAACTCAAGTAGGAACTAGTAGAAAGTTCATTGTTATCAAAAATTAATATATATTACATAAAAATCAAACTAAGAATGATTTTCAAGAAAATATTAAAATCTTGATTTAACTGAAGTTAACCAACTACCCCTTTTCAAAAGAATATCTATAAGAGAAAAAAGCCAAGAAAAGGCTTGGGGATCTTCTCATTGTTTCTGGATGGGATTGGAGAGAATTTACGAACCCAACACTTAGAGAATATAGAGCCTAAATTCCAAATACTAACCACATCATCCTTAGGAGATCTATTTTTCTTTGCATGTTAGAGTCATCTTGGGGGGATATGATTAAGAACCAAGAATGGTTCTGGGTCATGGTTGGGAGGAACGTGGCAGTTTTGAAGTCATATGTTTACCACTCCTCAGGTCAGAAATGGAGTGTGTCTTATTAATTTTGTGTGTTGAAGTTTGCAAGGTGATAGAGCCTTGCCAAGCTACACAACTGCAGGTAAGAGGTTTACTCTATCTCATATTTTAGTTCTATTTTTAAATGTGTTATAGGATGAAATTACAGTTGATCAAGAATTGCAGGGTTATGATATATTTTACAAATATTTTATATTTAGGTTAGAAATGTAGGATTTATCTCCTATACAAATTATTATAACATATTTCTAAACATCTTGAAACAACATTGTATCCACACATCGAAATCCTAGATCCTAGAAACAACATCAAATAACTATTTACGAATTTTAATAGATAGGACAAAGTTATATTTCCAAGCAAAATATTTCCTCCAACCAAACATAGCTCGTGCTAGAGCTCTGTTTGTAAATCTAGATTATAAACTCACCACTTGAACAAATCATCACGTAGTGTTTAAAACTAGAATAAACTCTTAGCATATTATTACATAAATCCATGAAGGTTTATAAATATAGCCAGAATATAAACTAAACTTTAACTAAACATCTACATGCCAATGATAGAAAAAAGTAAAGAACCATAGAAATATCGAAACCCATTGGATTTTCCAAATCTACGCTCTCAGCATGCCTAGAATTTCAATTAAACTATCAATTAAATAAAAATTTTAAATGACAATAATAAAATAGATTAGTGAAACATGGGTCGAATCTCTTAAATCCCAAGTCTACAATTATCAAAGTTTTCCATAACTACGAATATAACCCATAAACTACGTCGATCATTGGCTGAAATTCTGTTAAAACCATTAAAAATAAATTAACTATCTTACATAATCATGCAAATAACAATATCCAATGAACCATCGAATCCAATAGAGTTGTTGTCAACCATCCTTTTCCAAGAATGGCCATGCTTACAGTGTTGACTTATAAATTCATTTAACACAACATTAAAGAATGGAGCTAGGGCTTTGCATGTGCCTCTGTAGTGAAGTTAAACAAACACAAGATATCCTAGTCCAATAGTAATTACAAACAATGCAACTATTAACATAGTACATTCACCACCATAATGCAAATTCAGTTTCCCAAATAAATTTAAAACAATAGAATCGAGAGAAAGAGTTCATGTAAAACCAAATCAACTACCTTTTCCTAGACATTTCTTTTAAACACATAGCAAATACGTTAAAGTTCCAATCGTTTCATCCAAACAATATTTAGCTAGGAATGTAGAGGATACGTTCCAAAAAACTCAAAAACACAGAGATGTTAACCTATGAATTACTTCATCATTCACCCAACCAACTAAACAATTTACCAATCTGTCAAACCAATACATAGCAGAAATAATAGAACGATTATACAAACTACATGTTTCCAGAAAATGGGTTTTCATCCATGACCAAATTTAATTACAAATTCATCTAATTCCTGAACATGCTCATAATCACATTAAACACCATGATATTTCTGAGCACCATCTTCATAAACACTAAACACAACAAAATTTCCTAGAGCAACATTCCATTTGAAAAGGCTTGAAAACCAAAAACAGAGTTTCACCAAAATTTTCTCTTCGAAACACAGAACGACCAACCTGAGGTGAAGGGCATATGAACTTGGGGCTTACCAAGATTCACTTGATGGTTTTTCCCTTTTCTAGTCGTAATCCTATTCAACACAGTTCCAACCTCCCATGAAAAAGTGTCATTCATTAGATCTTGCTTCATATAAAATGTAAAATCGCATA
This sequence comes from Pseudotsuga menziesii, assembly GCA_001517045.1. Lineage (NCBI taxonomy): Eukaryota > Viridiplantae > Streptophyta > Pinopsida > Pinales > Pinaceae > Pseudotsuga > Pseudotsuga menziesii. Next base: position 309,695 of record LPNX011198461.1, read on the forward strand.
GAGTCAAAGAAATCCACATAGGGGAGGCGTAAACTTGAGCAACATTGGTGTATTCTGTAAAACCACAGTCCACACTTCTTCCAACAAAACAACAAACCAAGTAGCTCACTCCCCTCACCTATATTCGCGTCCAAGAAAGAGGGTTTTGAAACATAGAGAAAATTATTTTATGCCTGTGTCAGTGTGAAGGGTGACATAATGCATTCACATGGAATCCATTAATATTGCTACCACCTCCCAATAAGGTTTATATTTTCACCCACTTCTTATAGTTTTATCCTCTTCTTGTTTGCAAGTATGTCGGCATACATAACCTTAGACTTAAGGTTTAACCCTTTTAGCTATTGGTCAATCTACTTCTTTAAAAACCTTAGTTTCAAAGGTTGGAGCCTTTGGTTGTTAGATCATATCACTTCTTTAAAACATACACCTGACGTAGGGTTAGTTTCATAATACCTGCAAGCAATGAAGTCCTCATGCATTAGTTCATAATGAATTAAGTAATCCCATGTCATAGGAGTCCTTCATACCCATTTCGTTGAGTCATTAGGTAAATCTAGCCACACTTTTCCCTTTAGAGGAAAAGGTAAGTTAGCCATGCAAGATTAGGAAACAATACTAGGTTATGTATTAAAACATTCATTATAAACAAGTAGGAAGTATTTAAACTATGAATCACACAAGGAACATCAGTATACAAATAAACGACCATAACATATCACCATAAGAAAATCGGTCACCATGTACTAAGCTACGAAAGGAATACAGACCAAAACAAATAAAAGTATCTCTTTAATAATATTATTCAAATGTTGAGGTTAATTTTAGATGAACCTTAGATCCTATTAGTTTTATTGACCTTACAATTTTTATTTATTTATGGATTTAAGGGTCATTACAAGTGGTATGAGAGCCTAGTTTTGAACACTTAGAGACCTTATGAGATCGCTACTGAACATTCACCACATAAATATATTTTTAAAAATTTATTTGCGATTTAAACTAACATAATGATATTTTTACTGAGTGTTTGAACTACAGATATAAAGAGCAGTCAAAATCATGGAAACAAAAATAACAACTCTCAACATGGGAACCTAACTTGCCCACCCCGTGAAGAAGAGATCGTGGTGGAACTGAATTTCAATTTAATGAAGACTATATATATTATAAAATAAGATCTACAAAGTTTTAAATATGATAACATGATGAAAGGAGAGAATATAAAGCAATAAATGAAGCTCTACTTCAGAAATTTACAAGGGTAAACCCCCATAAACTGTCAAGCCACTCAAAAAACAAATCCAAAGAAAAATATTATCATAAAATAAGTACTAGTAGTCCAAGAGAGGAGGGATGAGAAGAATACACCCTTGACTTCATAGAAGAAGAATATCAAATTTCTCCGAGTGATGGCTCACCCTTTCCTTGCAAGAAAAGGAAGAAAAATGATGATATCCTTCAAAAAGAATTTCAAAAGATCAAAGCCCCAAATTATGAAGGGGAAATGAATACCGGAGAGAAGGATGAAGAATGCCTCCAAGCTATGAATAAATATTTTTCAAGTACATAATTACTCCAGTGAGATGAAATTGCAGCTGGCCATTTACAACTTGAATGGAAAGGCGACTAGATGGTGGACAAACCTAAAACATACTAAGAAGGACAAAGTAAAAGATATCAGATGGAGTACTTTCAACAAACTATTCCAGAAAAGGTACATGTCCAAAAGATTCTTTGACAGAAAATTAAAGGAATTCCATGAATTAAAGATCGCCCCCCTAACTATGGAATCCTTTATCAACATATTTTTAGATATGATGCACTATGTATCTGACATAAAGGACAAAAAGGTCAAGATACAATAGTTTGTGGGATGTATCTTTCCAAATTTTTGAGAGAGAATTGAGTTTGACATGCCCAAAAATCTAGACACCACCTTGCACAAGTCTAGAATTGTTATGAGCATGGACAACTAAGACATATCTAGGTCCTTCTGAGACAATCAAAAACCTAGTTTTAGGCCACCACCATACAGAAAACAGAACAATAGTTTCCCACCTAACAAAAATTTCAATAGACCTGGTGTATGTCCAAATTTTCTCCCACCAAATGCCAACATACTAGTAGGAAACAGAGGAGCCAAGACTGCCCTGCTGCAGGTTAGCTACTGGAAATTTCAAGGGCCCCATTATGCTAGAGATTGCCCAAACAAGACAAATGGAGTCCTACACAACTTACAATAAGACCCAACAGTAGAATACATGGATACTACACCTAGGATCTATGCATCACTCGATGACCGACAAGAAAACCATCATGCCACTATAGTCAAGATACAAGGTAAGGTTTTGAATGCATCTATTTCAATTTTAATTGATCCTGGTGCTTTCCGAAGCTATGTTCCCCCCAATATTGTCGAAACATGTAAACTAAACAAAGAGAAATGTGAGAAACTGTGGCTGATACAACTAGCCACTGGTACAAAAATGAAGGTTTCAGAACTTGTAAAATATTACAAGATAGACATGAACGGCTTTCCAACTAAGGTATACTTAAATATCTTACCCTTAGTACTGTATGACATAGTTATAGGAAAGGATTCGTTGGAACAAAACCATGTCATGCTTGATTGTTTAAACAATTCAATATTATGCAGAGATAGCTAGAGGAATCAAATAAAGACTCAAGTCATACCCAGGAAGGTTTATTTTAGACAAATATCCACCTTATAAGAAAATAAATTCATAAGGAAGGGTTGGAAACTTTTTGCACTTAACATCCAAGATGTAGAAGCCGAGGGAGAATAATAAATTGAAAACTTTATGGTTCTCATAGACTTCAAATATGTATTTCCCTAGGAAATATAGATCCTACCACCCAAGAGGGACTTATATGTTTCCATAGGATTGACACCAAGGTCAGTACCAGCATCAAAATCCCCATACCACATGAGCGCACCAGAGTTGGTGGACCTCAAGTTACAGTTACATGAATTGGTAGAGAAGGGTTATATTCAACCTAGTGTGTCTAACTTAGGAGAGCCTATACTCTTCATAAATAAAAAGGATGGTACGATGTGGATGTGCATCGATTATCGACAACTCAACAAGATGACCATAAAAAACCGTTATCCACTTTCTAGGATCGATGACTTCTTCGATCAAGTTGAGTGACGAAAGATATTTTTGAAGATCGACTTGTGATAGGAATATCACCAGGTGAGGATCTGTGATAAAGACATACATAGGACCACCTTTCAGACTCGATATGACCATTATGAGTTTTTGGTAATGCCTTTCAGGCTAACCAATGCACCAGCCAATCTTATGTGCACGATGAACAATATTTTTAGTGATTACATGGATAAGTTTGTATTAGAATTTATAGATGATATACTAATTTACTCAAACAGTAAGGAACAACATGGGGAACATCTCTAAGTAGTATTATGAGTGTTATAGGAACACAAACTTTATGCCAATTTTAGAAAGTGTGATTTTTACAAACCACAGATACAATACCTAGTTCACATAATTTCAGAAAAAGGGATGGTCATCAACCAAGGAAATATTAATGCCATTGAAGAATGGCCTACCCCTACTTGTGCCACACACATTAGGTCATTTCTAGGACTAGAGGGTTACTATAGAAAGTTAATTGAGAACTTTTCAAGGATTTATTTTCCCATGACCGCCTTACAAAATAAGGAAAACAAATTCCTATGGATGACCAAGTGTGGAGAAAGCTTCCAAAATATAGAACAACTCTTGACTAATGCACCTGAACTATAAATTGAGGATCTCAATGGGGATTTCTTTGTTTTCACATATGCGATCAAGGAAGGACTTGGTGTATTCATCATGAAAAATGACTACGCAATATGTTACAAAACACGGAAATTAAAAGAACACAAACAAAACTACCCCACACATGATCTCGAGTTAGCGCCCATCATCCATGACTTGAAGATATGGAGACACTACCTCATGGGGAAAAAATTTCTCCTAAATATATACAACATGAATATAAAGCATTTGTTCGAACAACCATATTTAAATGCTAGGAAGGCTAGATGGTTTCCCTTCCTTAGCAAGTACCACTTCGAATTAAAGCACATAAAGGAAAAGGAAAAAAAAAATTGTCGATGCTTTAAGTCGATGAGCTCATATGTTGTATGAGGTGACTTTGAGTTGAACTGACTCAGACTTGCACGGTAGGATTAGAACGACAAGCAAGGTTGATCATTTCTACATTGAGGTGCTTAAAACATTCAAGAATATAGGTGATTCCAACAACAGAAGGAATATAAGGTAGACGAGTCGAGATTATTGTGGTCCAAAGGGAGACTCGATGTCCCGGATTAAGGATACATCAAGTTCAACATTCTAACATATTTTCATCAAAATCTCTACTCAGGGAACCCAGGATATCAAAATATCATATTGGTAGTAAAGAAACACTCTTCCTGGACTAATTTAAAGACCAAGATAAAACTATTCATTTCAAAATGCAAAGAGTGCCAATTGGTCAAAACAGAGCACCAACATCCTTCATGGTTGCTACAACCATTACCTAATCCAAAATGGAAATGGGAGGTCATCAATATGGATTTCATTATAGGTTTAATAAAGAGAAAGAAACAAAATGATTCCATTTTTATAGTAGTCGATAAGTTGTCCAAAGCGGTACACTTTATTCTAGTAAAGTCAACATACAAAGCAATTCACATTGCTGACATTTTCCTAAAAGAAATAGTTCGATTACATGGGATACCCAAAGAAATCATCTCGGATCGAGATATAAAATTTACCAGTAACTTCTGTAGATATTTATTCTCCAGCTTAGAGACAATTAAATTTCAATTCTCCTACCACCCACAAACGGACATACAAACAGAATGAGTGAATCAAATTTTGGAGGAGATGCTTAGAATGTACATAATGAGCAATCCCATGAAGTGGCAGGATTACTTTCCCCTTGCAATGTTTGCATACAACAATGGGTACCATACCTCTACCAAAATGAGTCCCGTCAAGGTACTCTATGGAAGAAAGTGTAGGACACCAATGACTTGGGATAACTCGGTAGACAAGCTCATGCTAGGGTGATATTTACTAAAAGACCTAGAACAGTTAGTCACCAAAGTGCTACAAAATATAAAAGAAGCACAATACCACCATAAACTTTATGCAGATAAAAAGGAAAAAGACAAACTTTTCCAAGTTGACGAACATGTTTATTTAAAAGTAAATGGAAAAAGAAGCTCATTGAGCCTCGAGAGGTGCGAAAAGTTGGCACCATGATTTTTTAGACCCTTTGAGATACTGGCCAAGTACGGGTCATTGTCGTATGAATTAGATTTACGTGCTCATGTAAAGGTTCATAAATTTTTTCACTCATATTTATTAAATAAATTTTTCTATGATACTAAACATGTGTTTGATTGGTGCTTGCTACAGGTGGAACTTGAAGAATATTTTATGTGAGATCCCCTTCACATTTATGACAAGAGGGAAGTACAAATAAGGAAGTGAACTATTGTCCAGCTAAAAGTGCAATTGAATCACTTTGGGCCCAATGAGGCCACATGGGATAGTGAAACCACGATGAAAGAGGCCTACCCCGCCTTGTTTCATGATTTCATTTGTAGTCCCTAGAACACCGAGAAAATATTGTTCTAATGGTGGAGGGATGTAATATAATGAATTTTAACCTTGACTATATTGGGCATGATCCCCACTGCACATGATTTCCTTTGATTTTATATTTATGTCTATATATTCTGCGTATGCCCCACTCCACATGAGTTATGCTAGTTATATAGATATACTAGGAATAAGAACCAATGCACATGTTTTATTGTTTTGTTCCATGATTATATATTGGGCATTGACCTTGTTGGATAAGGACTATTGTTGTTGTACTGAGCATTGGCCCCGATGTACTTGATTTATGTATTATGTGATTGGGCACAACCCATAATATACTTAGATGATCATTTTGTGATGTATTGTGCAGAAGAGTGATTACATGATTGATTTCTATGATGTGTTGATTATAATCCCCAGAGAACATGGGTTATGAGACTATGTGTTGAGCATAAGCTCTAGAGCACATAGGTAACCCAAACTAGTAAAGGATGGAAGTGTTGGGAATAAACCTTGGAGAACTCTAACATGATGTTGAACATATAAAGATTTGGAGTATTGGATCTTTGGCCATTGTATCCCTAGGTGTATTGTACGAATGCATCCTAGTACTAGTGTTGATCAAAAGGATATGGAACTACACTAATGTAACGCTCGTTTGATAGTGTCGACCATAATCTCTGAATAGCACTCAAGATTGTTGTAGTTAAGGGCGTTGACTTGGAAACACTATGAATAGAACCAACCTTCATCATATTTATTTGAGTTGATTAACTGAAATCACAATCAATTTCTCATAAAGGACTGCAAGATACTTCCACAAATACAAGGTAGTCCAACATGCAATGAAATATAGGGCTACCTATCCTAGTTGGCCAACCATACCCCACATGAAGACTTGTTAAAATAATTAACAAAAACTAAGGAAGCATCAAATAAAAAATTATGCTATTTAATGCATGGATAATAATAGATGATTAAATTGAATAAGCAAGTCTATATATTATATATAAGAGTATATATATATATATATATACCAAGTGATTTTAATAAATATAGATAAAATATCTAAGTCAAGTCTACATACAATTTGAGAATAATATATATACATACATGTGTGTGTGTGTGTGTGAAAATAAATAAAGATTCTTTTTCTAAACTCAAGTACGAAGTAGTAGAAAGTTCATAGCTATCCAAAAATAATGTATATTACATAAAAAACAAACTAAGAATTATTTTCAAGAAAATATTAAAATCTTGATTTAATTGAAGTTAACCAGCTTCCCCCTTTCCAAAGAATATCTATAAGAGAAAAATCCAAGAGAATGCTTGGGGATCTGCTCATTATTTCTAGACGGGATTGAAGAGAATTTTCAAACCCAACACTTAGAGAATACATAGGCTAGATTCAAAATACCAGTAGCCTCATCCTTAGGAGTTCTAGTTTTTCTGGCATGTTGGAGCCAGCTTCAAGGGATCCGATTAAGAACCACAAACGGTTTTGGGTCAAGTTTGGGAGGAGTGTGGCAGTTCTGAAGTCATCTAGTTACCACTCCTAATGTGAGAAATCAAGTGTGTCTTATTAATTTTGTGTGTTGAACTGTGCAAGGTGATAGAGCCCTTACAAGCTACGCAAGTGCAGGTAAGAGGTTTACTCTATCTCAGATTCATTTATGTTTTTAAATGTGTTTACATAATGAAATTACAATTTATCAAGAATTGCAGGGTTATGATATCTTCTACAAATATTTTATATTTAGGTTAGAAATCTAGGATTTATATCCTATACAGATTATTAAAACCTATTTCTAAACATCTTGAAACATCATTGAATCCACACATCGAAATCCTAGATCCCATAAACAACATCAAATAACTATTTAAGCATTTTAATAGATAGGACAGAGTTATATTTTCAAGTAAAGTATTCGCTCTAGCCAAGCAAAGATCGTGTTGGAGCTCTGTTTACAAATCTAGATTATAAACTTAACACTTGAACGAATCATTATGCAGGGTTTAAACCTAGAATAAACACTTAGCATATTAATTCAGAACATCCATGAAGGGTTAGAAATATTTCTAGTATATAAAATAACCTTTAACTAAACATCTACATGCCAATGATAGAACAGAGTAAAGAATCATAGACAGATCGAAACCCATGGGAGTTTCCAAATATACGCTATCAATGTGTCCATAATTTCAACATGATTTGTAAAACAATACTCATAACACTAGCTTGAAGTCATGCTTATACATTTAAAGAGACATAGATATTTACAAATGTAGAAAATAAATGAACTATAAATTAAATAAATTTTTTACATACCGATAATAGAACAGAGTAGTGAACCATGGGTTGAATCCCTTGGATCCCAAGTCTACGATTACCAATGTTTTCTAGAACTATGAATATAACCCATAAACTATGCAGATCATTGGATAAAATCCTGCTAAAACCATTAAAAATAAATAAATAAAATTACATAAACACCCAGATAAGCAAACTAGGGTATCAAAAGTTCAGCATTATAGAAATATTGCACTTAATACCCTTTATGAAGAAGTAAACAAACTTTGGACAAATTTTGATCACATTTCATGCTGCCATGTCTACAGGGAAAGGAATGCAGTAGCATATCGCCTCTCAAAATAAGGGGTGAATATGGCTCACAGAACCCGGAGATTTTTTTAAAACAACGAAGGGGAAGTGTATGAGTTCTACTGCAAACCTTTTGCAGAAGCCCTTCATGCAAGACTGGTCAACTGAATAACATGATCTCTCCAGTCTTTTTTGAAAGCAACATAACATCACTCATTTTTTCCATATACAAATCTCAGTACAAGCTCATAGGGAACTCATCTCTGGCTGATTCTTGGCCCACTTTTTTGCTCAACTAAAATTTTTCAAGCCCTAGGTCTGAATTTTTTTGGAAACAATTATAGAACCAGTTTCTAACTGTATATCCAGCGGTATGCAAATGCATACAAATATTGTAAAGACTCTCTTTTGAACTAATATAAATATCAAATTTTTTGGTTTAAAAAAAAGAAAACTAGGGTATCGTGATATCTAACCAGCCATCGAATCCCATAGAGTTGTTTTCAACCATCCTTTTCCAAGGTTGGACATGCTTCCATCGTTGGATTATAAATTCATTTAACGCAACATTAAAGAACAAAGCTAGGGATTTACCTGTGCTTCTGTAGTGAATTGAAATAAACACAATATCTCCCAATCCAACAGTAATTACAAACACTTCCATTGTAGGAAGTCGCACTATTGACATAGTACATTCACCACCATAATGAAAATAAAGTTTCCCAATTAAATTTAAAACAAAATATTCGATATAAAGAGTTCTTGTAAAACCAAAACAACTATCTTTTCCAAGACATTTCTTTTAAACACAGAGAAAATTATTTAAAGTTCCAATCATTTCATCCAGACAACATTTAGCTGGGAATGTACAATATACGTTAAAGAAAACTCAAAAACATAGAGATGTTAACCTACGAATTACTTCATCATTCACCCAACCAACTAAACAATTTACCGAGTCATCAAACCAATACAGAGCACATATAATAGAACGATTATACAAAATCTGTATTTCCAGAAAATGGGTTTCCACCCATGGTCAAATTTAATTATAAATTCATCCAATGCATGAACAGGCTCATAATCACATTAAACACCATGAAATTTCTGATCACCATTTTAATAAACATTAGACCCTATAAAATTTCTGAGAGCAATGTTCCATTTGAAAAGGTATGAAAACCACAAATAGAGTTTTCCCAAAAATTTTCCTTTGAAGGAAGAACGAACAACCTGATTTGAAGGGAATATCAACTTGGGGCTTACAAATTTTCACTTGAGCGATTTTCCCTTTTCTAGTCGCAAGCATGTTCAACGCAGTGTCAACCTTTCATGAAAAATAGTTAGACATTAGAGCATGCTTCGAATAAAATGTAAAAGAAAATAGAGTTAAAGAAATCCATATAGGGGAGGCATATACCTGATTAACAATAGTGTATTATGTAAACACATAACCCGTGTTTCTTCCCAAAAAACCCCAACCAGGAAGCTCACTCCCCTCACCTTTATTCGCATGCAACAAAGAGGGTTTCGAAACTTATGGAAAATTGTTTTATTTCTGCGCCAACATGAAGCTTGACATGATGCATTCACATGGCATGCATTAATGCTGCAACCACTTCCCACTAAGGTTTATTTTTTCACCCACTTCCTATAGTTTTATCCTCTTCTTATTTGCAAGTATGTAGGAACACATAACCTTAGACTTAAGGTTTAACCCCTTTAGTTATTGGTAAATCTACTTCTTTAAAAACATTAGTTTCAAAGGTTAGAACCTTCGGTTGTTATATCATATCACTTATTTAAATAATACAACCATCATAGGGTTGGTTTTTTAATACCTGCAAGCAAAAAAGTCCTTATGCATTAGTTTATAACGAACTAAGTAAGCCCAAGTCATAGGACACCTTCATACCTTTTTTGTTGAGTCGTTGGGTAATTCCATCCACACTTTTCCTTTTAGAGGCAAAGGTAAGTTAGCCACGTAATTTTGGTAAACAAGATTAGGTTACATATTAAAACATCCATTATAAACAATTAAGAAGTAAGTAAACTCTGAATCGCACAAGGAAAGTCTGTATACAAATAAACAACCATAACATGTCACCATAAGAAAATCGGTCTCCATGTACTAATCTATGAGCCCGAAGGGAATATTGGCATTAGAGGAAATTTGGGGTCTAAAATGGGCCTTATAAGAAAATGCACCAACAATAAATTTTGTGAGTTGGAATTCAAGAACCAATAGAATTTCAATAAAATGGGTCAACCATAATGGTTGAATTGAGTTATTTGTCATAAAAGAAAACTACTTTTTTTGTTCATATTTTCGACATATCTCCCTGTGTTTTTATTCAAATTTCAAGCGGGAGAGCTCGTTGGATGTGAAATTCAATTATGCATCCAACAAGTACCCACACTGCATACTTTTGATGGACCCCGCTACCCCAAAAACAAGAAATACATGAAAATGTGATGATGGCATCATCATCACTTTTTTTAGGTATTTCATGCTTTTTGGGTAGTGGGGTCCATCAAAAGTATGTAGCATGGGTACTCGTTGGATGCAGAATTAAATTCTGCATCCAATGAGCTCTCCCGCTCATAATTTGAGTAAAAACACAGGGAGATATGTCGAAAATATGAACACAAAAAGTAGTTTTTTTCATTCTTGCTCCAAAATTAATAACTATTATTTTATCATTTTAACTATTATTTTCTTATTTTAACTATTATTTTATTATTTTCCTTAGGAGGCCCATTTTAGACCTCAAATTTCCTCTAATGTGTGTACCCAAGCAAGCGTTCCTAGGACCACCACTAGCTCCACCCATCTGGAATAGAACCTTTGGAACCTACCTATAGAAAGGGAGTCGAACCTTACCCGATAAAGGGTAATGAAGAGGATGCATAATAGCACTGGTTCCTTTGTAAATCCATCTAAAACTCTAGGGGGGACACTAGTTTCTACAAAGATGGTTGAATTCTATACCACGTCACATGGAAGAGCACTCCAGTGGTATATGAAGATAATAGAATGGAGGGTTAATAATTCCCCACATTGAATTCAATTAAAAAATTCCCCAATATTCCTAAATCTCTACCATCACAACAAAACGTATGATCATCCTCCTTAGTTCTTTCTTATTATAGATATCCTATCTGGTTTTTCTCTTTTTATAATCCTCATAGAAACACCCATATAGATACACATTTCAGAAGATGAAAAGCACATTCGACAGCTAGACGATAGCTAGGGTAGGTGGTAACATGGCTTAATGGTAACACAATCAATCATTGGGGTAACGACCTGAATTATGTAACAACATCCATTGGGTAACAACCTCCTCAATAAGTTGGAGCATTCAATTAATTAATCGAGTGACTAAAGAGAGGTCTGCCAGATGAGAAAGAGAGAAGGCCCCGTTCAATCCATGACTCATTGAATACATACCCAAAAGAAGTCCCCATTGTTCCCACCTGAAGATAAGATATTTATCCATGTTGTTTACATATGAGCAGGAAGATCCCCAAACACCATCATTCCAAGTTTACAACGGACAAGAGAGAAAGAAGGAGGGAAGTCCTTACTCCAGAGAAGTCTGCAAAGAAGAGAAGTAAAGTACTTATCGCCAAAAGAGATAAAGCCAATTTGTTTTCATATGAACATCTCGATTTATCCAGGGTGGCACTAGAGGAGATATAAGTCCGCCATACGAAAGGGACTTCCTTAACGCTAGACCCAATATAGAGGGAGGTAGTTCAAGAAAGTAAGGTTACTCCATCCGAGGGTGTAGTAGGACGGGTAGGGCGGGTGGGATGGAGCCTATTAATTTCTAGTTGGAGCCCTAGCCTAACAAAGATAGTGCACCCCCATTGATTTGAAGTTGGTTTCCAATCTCCTTCTTAACTTGGAAAGTTAGGATGGCCAGGGGAGTTAGCCGTCCTCAGCTCAAGTTGTAAGTTTGGGGTATCGGCGAAGGTACATTTGAAGGTATGGCCGATGTCTTACTAATATCCAGTGTAGACTGGATGGGCATTTAGCCCATCTTATTTATGAGATGACTAACCGACACAGTGGAAGTAGCTCCAATAAATCCATTAGCATGAGGATCGAGAGTCAGATTGGGTGGTTCAATTGAAGCACAAGGAGCATGTGGTATAATATCATACAAGGTACCATACTGAGAGTAAATAAAGTATAAATGTTTTTCCTTTAGGATAACCTGCTCCTCTATAATGGCACTTAAAATAGCAACATCCTTGGAAAAGGGAGGTAACAAGGACTTTAAAACCTAATCAACCAAAAGATGGTCTGGGATGTTCACATGAATCAAGCACTACCTCCTCCCCCACTCATGAATATGATCAAAGATATGCCTAGAGTTATTTTTACATAAAGACGTCAAAAGTTGCGTTCCAGTCTCATAGCGAATTAGGAGTTGGAAATGTGTAAAAAATGCCATTGTGCATGTTGACCATGTAAACATCCCATAAAATAGAAATAAAAAGAATACAATGTAGCCTCCAAGAATGGGACATGTTCCTTTAAGGTTTATTCAAGTGACAAGACCTAAAAACATGTGCAAAACCCATCCATGTATAGATCGGTCCATAGAGACCAAAACAAATACAAGTATATCTTTTAATAAGTTTATTCAAATGTTGAGGATAATTTTAGATGAACCTTATATCCTATTAGTTTGATTGACCTTACAAAAAAAAATTTACAGATTTAAGTGTGATTACATGAACATGCTCAATAATTGTTGATTTTTTAATTTAGCAAGAAAAAAAACATGTTAGTTCATATCCATCCAGGTGTAATTCTCACTAAATCATGAATAAGTTATCAAGACTAGGTAAAAATATTAAACAACCTTAATGTCAACTTAGCTAAATAAAAATTATTATATTTAGTTGTTAGCCTCTCTAAACTCTCTTCTCATGTATATATTAGAAGAAAAATCATTAAAACTTAAAATCCTTATAAAACCCATTTAAAAATATTCAAACTCATAACTTCCCCTAATTGATTATGTTATGGATTAGTGGTTGAGACAAAAGACCTAGTCACCATGCCAACAAACCAAGTTCAAAGTCTTAAACCCCATAAAAAATTCAAAGGCTATAGTTCCAAAATATTAAAAAAGGCAGGAAAAATATTTAGCAATAAATAATGGAAAATATAAATTTCCACCACCACTATTAAAAAGATTAACATAAAAGGGAAAAATGAAATGTAAAAGGGGAAAAGTTACTTTAAATATACCAGCTTCATGAGTCTTAAATCTTCATAAATTTCTTATTTTTTCTTGCTTTAATTGATTGCAATGTTTTTAGCAACTTTGAATTTAATCGTGTGTTATTGAAGAGTTAAGTATCATTTTGGATTCTAATACCTAGCTATCCTCCAAGCTTTAATTATTTTCATCTTAATTATTTTCATCTTGCTGATAGTAGAATTTTCAAAATCTAGGGTGATTGAAAGAATTTTGGCACAATTTATTATTTCTCCCTCGATGGAATGTTCGATTCCTCCATTTGCAGCCATGCATGCTTCAGTTCACGTTTTGAGTAAGTATCTCCAGCATTTTACCCCAATCCTTGTCAAACCATGATGTTTGTTTTTCCATGAATGTTTATTTTGGGGTCTATTTTTTTAAATGGAGGCCGACGTTAGGGTATTAAAATATTTATAAACAAGGTACTATCCAATTAAATGGATTTATGATGCAAGAGAATCTAAATCAAAAATTTGACGAAATTGAACCAAGAGGTCAAATTCATTTACCAAAAGAGCCCATGCACAATGTCCAGCAAATTTCTATTTTATTGACTTCTAGAAAGTCAAGATCGACTTTATTTGTAATAGGATCTAGTTTCCTCAGAAATAGTGATGAGTTTGTATGCAATAATGGATGTTGTTGCGAATATGAGCTCTTGAATCTCTCAGAGCTCAAATGAGGGACTTTATCTAATTTTAGAACAAGGATTTCTCCAGTTTGTTGGAAAATCCTGATTGTATGGATATAGATATATTGTAGTGTTTGAATATATATTGTAAACTGTATTTGAGATCATTTCTATTTATGGAATGAAGAAGGAAAAAGGGTTTCTCTCTAGGTATTATTCTGGAAAACATTTCATATTTAGTTCTAAATAACCATGAATTGTTGGTCCTTTTTGTGGAATATAAATATGCATATTGTGTGGGGAAGGAAGGGGAGTTCTTATCTCTTCTTTAGAAACACTTTAAACTTCACTAACAGCTCAAATCATCACTTTCGGAACTGTAATAGCTGGTTGTAACTGCTGACAGAGCTCACAAAACTCAAATTAACACCTAGAAGACAATTGCAACTGGATGTTATAGCTGAAAATACCCTATAGAAAATGTTGCAACTAGTTGTTATAGTTAACAACAATCTACATGACTTTTACAACTGGATGTTATGGTTGATAGTCATCTACAACACTGTAACAAGTGAGTTGCAACTATCTGTTTAACACTTTTTGATAACCCCTACATTCTTATATTTAACATAAGTACTCTACTGAATTAATAAATCTTATTCGTATCAAATAAACTATAATTTCTTCAGCTGCTACATCAAACTAACATCAAAATAAAAATTGAGTTTTTCACAATCAGAAACGGAGTAAAATAAAAAGGTACACAGTAAACTTCAAAGTTTCAACTCTGTTTCTATTTCTCTATTTCACTATCTGCTGTGTATTTTCTAGTGTACAGAAAATGATTACAATCTAGGTATTTATAGGATATTTACCTTAATCGGTCATTAAATTGCTAATTGACCTTTTGTTTTACAAAAAACTATCTTTGACTATTATGTTACAATGTTACACTCTGAGAGAGAAACTCCGTTGCCTTTTTCAGAAACTGATATAGCTTGTTGTCCCGATCTTGTTCAGTTAAAAACGGATTTTCAAAAATTATTAATCTGATATATGTAAGGTGGTGTGGGAGTTTGCGGCTCTTCAAAATTTCGACGACCACAAAAATGGGTGGTGCTTTCGTTTTCACCGTTTCAGCGGTTATAGTCTGGGCGGTGGAGTAATTAATCATTTCTAACATTCTCCCCCTTAATTACTACACTCAAAAAACAAAATTATGTAATTCTAACTTTCTGTTACAGCGTACAGACTCCAATGGTTTTCCTATGAAGCTTAAACAACTCTTTTCCCAAAGGTTTTGTGAATAGATCTGTAAACTGATTTCTGATTTGCAAAATTCTATGCTGATTTCATTGTTGTTTATCAGTTCTTGGACAAAATGATTCCTTGTATCGATATGTTTACTTTTTTTATGAAAGAAGTGATTTATTGATAGTGCAATAGCTGATTAATTGTCACAAAAAATTTTAATTGGTTCATTTTCTTCATGCCGTAACTCAGAAAGAGTTCTTCTCATCCATATAGTTTGACATGCATATGTTTTTGCTGCAACATATTCTACCTCAGCAGAGGATAGTGTCACTAGGGAATGATTCTTTGACGTCCATGCTACTGATCCTGATACAAAACTGAACAAATATCCAGATGTTATCTTTCCATCATCATAAAAAATAGAACCTACAAAATCACTGTCAGTATATCCAATCAATTTAAAATTTGGGTTTGATGTATACTAGATACCAAAATTTGTTGTTCTGAAAATACATCTTAGAATCCTCTTTTCATCTTGCCAGTGGTTATTCTTTTGCGATTCCATAAATATTCAAATCAAACTTACTACATACATTATATCAAGTCTTTTTTCAGTTAAGTAGACAAGACTTCCAACCAGTCTCTTATACAACATTGGTTCAACTTTTGACCCATCATCCTCCTTACTCAGTTTTGGACTAGTTGTAATTGGAGTTACATCTGGCTTACAATTTATCATCCTGAATCTTTTCAATACATAATTTTCATACTTATTGATTAATAAAAATACCATCTTTAGATTGAGTTACTTCAATACCAAGGAAATATTTCATCATTCCTAAATCAATCATCTCAAATTCTGTTTTGATGGATTTCTTGAAATCGTCTACAGAAAGATATTCATTGAATATCAAATCATCCACATATAAGAAAACAATAAGTATTTTACCATATTTGTTTACCTTTACATACAACGTTGGCTCACTTGGACTTCTGTTGAATCCTTCACTATTCAAATATTCATCAATTATGTTGTACCATACTTTGGGTGCTTGCTCCAATCCATACAATGCTTTCTTTAATCTGTAGACCTTTTCTTCTTGTCCATCAACTTCATATACTGGAGGTGGTCTCACATAAACATCTTCTTCTAAATATCCATTTAAAAATGCAGACATTACATCCATTTGATGTACATACCATTTATTATGAGACACAATAGCTAATACCATTCTTACCGTATCAAGTATGGCCACTGGTGCAAAGGTGTCATTATAATCAATTCCATGTTGTTGACTAAAGCCCTGATCTACAAGTCTTGCTTTGTATTTTTCAACATCACCATCAGCATTTAACTTAGTATTATAAATCCATTTGACACCAATATAATTTTTATTATCAGGAAAATATACAAGATCCCAAGTATTATTTCTTTCTATGGCATCAATTTCTTCATCCATTTATTTTATCCAAACATCCTTTTTAAAATCCTCATGAAAATCTACAGGATCACATTCTATAAATGCATAATTTGAAACTTGATCTACTTCTTCATTTTGAGCATACAATTCTCTTAAAATTCTAGTCTTCTGACCTCTGACTCGGTTTCTTATTGATGTTAATGTATGATTTGATTCATTACTTACCTTTAATCCTATTTCTTGTCATCCACCAACATTTGAAGGTCCCCCACGTTCATGAGTTTTGGGCATTCTAGCTGGTATTGTTAATGCTGGTGTATGTGGAGTTGATTGTCTTCCATGTGTGCCCTATTCATTTTCTTCATCATTGCATGCGCTGTAACGACGTCCTCTACAATTAATCTATCAATGCGCCCATCCCATGCTTCTTCTTCTTTAAATACCACATCTCCGTTGATGGCATACTTCTTGGTGATTGTATTATAGAGTCTATATGCTTTAGATTCTTCACTATATCCAATAGAAATACATTTATGACTTCTTTCATCTAACTTTCTTCTGATTTCTTTAGGTACATGTGCATAGGCTACACAACCAAAAATTCTTAAATGAGATATGTTGCTACACTTACCACTCCATGCTTTCTATGGAACTCGATCCTTCATACTCTTTGTGGGGCTTCTGTTCAGAATGTATACTAAACAAGTAACAACGTCTCCCCAGTATTCATTTGGAAGATGCTTCTCCTTCATCATACTTCGAACCATGTTCATAATGGTTCGATTCTTTCTTTTTGCTACTCTGTTTTGTTGTGGAGTGTAGTGAGAAGTAAATTGTCTTTTAATTCGATGATATTAAAAAAATTCCATAAACTCATTTGACATATACTCACCTTCTCTATCTGATCACAAGACTTTAAAAAATTGTTAATCTCTTTTTCATCCATAGCTTTAAAACTTTTAAACACATCAAAATATTGAGATTTCCATTTCAAAATATACAACCAAGTTTTTCAACTGTAATCATTAATAAAATTCATAAAACAAAAATTACTAGTCAAATAATGTGTTTGCATCAGTGCACACAAATCTGTGTGTACCATCTCTAATGGCACCTTTTCTTTGTATGAGACTCCAAAAATAAATTTCTCTCTATGATGCTTTCCCAACATGCACCTCTCACATGAGCCTGCTCACTTCTCAATACTAGGAAATCCTTTTACCATATGCTTTTTCTGTAGAAAATATAAACCACCAAATTGTAAATGGCCATACCTCAAATGCCATAACCATGATTGATCCAAACTCTTAGTTTTATAAGAATTCAAAGAGTTAGTCAAATCATTTCTCATAGCCAGTGGAAACATTCTATTCTTTATCATCTCTACTCTGGAAATCAACTGTTTACTTGGATATTTATCATAAATAGTGCATAGCTTGTTTTTAAAGAATGCTATGTATTCTTTCTCCAGCAATTGTCCAACACTTAATAAATTACACATTAAACTAGGAACATAATAAACATCATGAATCATTTTTCTTTCACCATTCTTGACATATACATTAATCACACCTTTACCATTAACTTTTACCTTATTGTTATTTCCTAACTTCAACTCAGACTGAATGCTTGTATCTAGATTTGAAAATAATTCCTTATTTCCAATCACATGGTTGTTGCATGTGGTGTCCAAAAACCATGTCTTTTGAACTTTCCTAGGTGACATTACATGTCAAAAACATGGGATTCTCTTCATTTTCAATCTACTATGTGATGTGTGTAGAAAAATTACTATCATATGCTTGCTTCTTCCAACACTTCAAAGAAAAATTCCCAAATTTCTTACAGCAAAAACATTGAACTTTAGATCTATCATACCTTTGATTTCTTAGTTGCCTTGCTCTGCTGTTACTCCCCCTTACGCTAGGAGTATTCTATTGTAACTTGTATTCATTTTTAGAACCCTTTATGTGTCACTATGATCAACACTTTGTCCTCCTCTTCCTCTTCTACTAGATCTTCATCTTCCTCTACCTTTATTGACCTGTAACTGAAATTTAAAAGCATTTTCTAATGGAGTATCATCATACCTGTTCATTCTTGATTCATGAGAAATCAGATAACTAGTCAGATCATCAATGTGCATTTGACTGAGCTCTTTAAATTTTTCAGTTGGAGAAACCACCGCTTCAAACTTCTTTGTCAAACATCTCAAAAAAAAATTCATCACACGCTGATCTGAGAGGTCTTCACCATACTGTCGTAGCTGGTTTATAACATTCATGACTTGTGTCATAAAACAATCAACAGTCTCACTGTTCTTCATCTTCAGATTCTCAAAATCCCTTCTCAATTTCTGCAACTTAACATTCTTCACCTTGGTCACACCTTGATAGCAAATTTCAAGAGTGTCCCAAGCTTTCTTTGAAGGCTCAATACTTGATATCTTTGGAAAAACGGATTCACTCTAGCCTTGCTGAATAAGACCAAGAGATTTATTATCATTTTTCCTATTTTTCTTCAACAAAACATGCTCAACATTTAACATAGATAATTTAGCAGCTTGATCAGGTGGTTCTCGATACCCAATCATAACAAACTCCCAAAGATCCTGAGCATCAAGGATATTTCTCATTCTAATAAACCAAGTATCATAATTTCTTTCAGACAACACAACAACACAGGAATGTGTGGCTGCACTACACTGCTGTTAGTAGCCATATTAAATAAAATTACTCTTAAATAATTAACCAATATCTGATACGACTGTGGGGAAGGCAGGGTAGTGTTTCTCTTTTCTTGAGGAGCACTTTAAACTTCACTAACAACTAAAATAAACACTTTCAGCACTGTACCATCTGGCTTTTACTGCTGACAGAGCTAACAAAAATGAAATTACCACCTACAAGACTGTTGTAGTTGGTTTTTACAGCTGATAGTACCCTACAGACGATGTTGCAACTAGCTATTATAGTTAACTGCAATTTGCATGACTTTTACAACTGGATTTTATAGTTGACAGTCATCTACAACACTATAACGGTTGAGTTGCAGCTGTGTGTTTAACAGTTTCTAATAACCCCTTTGTTCTTAGATTTGACACAAGTATTCTATTGAATTGATAAACCACATTCACATCAAATAAACTATAATTTATTCAGCTTCTATAGCAAATTAACGTCAAAATAAAAACTGAGTTTTTCACAGTGAGAAACAAAGTAGAAATAAAAATTACACAGTAAACTTCAGAGTTTCAACTCTATTTCTATTTCTATTTCTCTATTTCATTGTTTGCTGTGTATTTTGCAGCGTACAAAAAATGAATACAAGCTATGCATTTATAGGATATTTACCTAAGTCGGTCATTAAATTGCTAATTTACCTTTCGTTTTACAAAAAACTATCTTTGAATGTTCTCTTACAATGTTACAGTCTGACAGAGAAAATTTGTTTCCTTTTTAGAAACTGATATAACCTGCTGTCCCAATCATGTTCAGTCAAAAATGATTTTTCAAAAATTATTAATCTAATATATGTAAGGCAATGTGGCGGTGTGGCAGTTTGTGACTCTTCAAAAATTTCAACGACCACAAAACTGGGCGGTGTTTTCCTTTTCAACGTTTCAGCAGTTACATTATTGGCGATGGAGTAATTAAACATTTCTAACATACTATTGGGCGTCATCTAAATTGATAAACTAGGAATTATTGAAAATAATATGAACTAATATCCATATTTCTATTACCGAGAGTTCTCTGCGTTCCTACAAATAATAGTAAATGAGCTAATTGAAAAATATATGGTTGGAGATCCAACTCAATTTGAATGGTAGAGAGAGCAATAATTCAGGACTTTGTGGACTTCTTGTTATTCATTGAATAAAAAAATACATAATGAAAAATCCATCAATAGACCATATTCGTTGTCGAGTTCGTTGGGTTTCTGCGGCATTGTTGAATACATTGTAACGGTATGGAAGGATGTGAGCAAGTGACAACCTCCTTAGGACCATGAGAGACCATAATGATCTCATTACTACATTTCCCAAAGTGCACCAATGAAGGAAGGATTGATCAAGTCGATGTAAAATTATATGTACTGAACCCCCATGTTTTCCACTACTAAACATAGCAGTGTATTTCATTTCCAGATCACAGTAGAGTTGTTGGATTGAACATAAGGAATGGTTGTTGTTTATTGGAAAGTAAAATAATTAAGGACTTATAGTTCAAACTAATACACATTTTTAGGTTTAGACCTCATTAATGATTTATGGAATCTAATACCTTATGAAAACGTTGGTTAAATTAATAAATGGCATGAAGCAACTTTATTTCAAATCAGATTCTGCTAGAAATAAAGGAAATATTCATTTGTGTATTTTGTTTGGAAAACTACTTACTATTCACCTACACCAATTTCCTGCGAAGGAAAATGACTAAATTTTTAATCCAATGATTCAACAAATTTCCAAACAAATCAATGTAGTTTTAAGTAGTCTCCAAATGGGTTACAACCATAGTTGATCTATGTTAATCAATAGTAGATATTTATTTATGAACTTTGACTATGGGTAGGCCATTCAACCAAATCAACATAGTTTAACAAATTCAACCAATGCACATACACAGCTTGGAAATTATTAACTAGGGCTTCTTTTGCAGTTGTTGAATATAGGAATAAAGGTTTTCACAAAATGTTTTTTTATAGACCAAATGTTTGAATGACTCCTCTTTCTTAAAAATAAAAAGAGATCGCCTTCACCAAGAAAGGATTCACTCCTAGTTTTGAGATTATATGATGATAACTACATTTGAACTGATTTTCATTTAATAAAAAACAAATCCAAATATATAAATAGGTGTTAACTTACTTTTATGAACCTCTAAACTTTAGGATTCAAGAACCAAGCCTGAGTGACTTTGAATAAGCACAAATTTATCCAAATCTTGCAATTAGTATTTTAAGAGGAAAACAGTTACACATAAATCTTCAAAGTGTTACTACAATCAAATGAATACTACTTCTAGTCTCGTCATTTTTAAACATGGACACACTCTATTTTTTTATTTACAATGAGTACACATAACTACTTGTTTATCCTTATTCTCCCCCAACATGCAGACAATCTTTCAAGGTACATCCACTAGAGTAACTTGCATTTACCATTTGTATGATTTGGAATGTATCAAAATTCAAGAGTAAAGAATATTATTGCAAATATATAAATAGATTTCCTGGAGAGTACATTATAAAGAATGTAGAAACAAAGAAATAATTTTGGTGGATATTTAGAAAACAATAGTTGGAGACTTCGAGTTCAAAATAAATGACAAACATTCTTCCAGACAGGTAAAGAGAATCAGAAGATAAAATATATCCTTGAGAAAAACGTATCATGTACAAGTATAATAAATGAGAGAACACCTCACGGAACATTCATGCTAGATAATTCTTTTTGAATCTTATGACACTGGGTTGGTTGAATCCAAGTTTGTCTGTATGATAACCATTAGTTGGTAGTTTAAGTAATGATGTATTCCAGATGGTGAGCTTTCCACTACCACTCTCACAGAAATTTCACCAATGTGTTGTTCTTCAAACCACTTTCTCCCATCCTCTTCCTGGATATTTCATTTATTTAAGCACATGGATTCAAAATGGAAAACACATTGATGCATTAACTAGTAGAACCATTTAAGAAACATAGTTATAAAGAAAAGAAACTTACTTCTACTTTCTCATACAACATGATCTTTTTTGCAATATTGATACTCACTTTTAAATATTAGATGAATGAGTGCATTCCAGTTAGAAGAAAATAACACAATCCTATGACTTCCTATCAAAAAGAATAAAATTACAAGAATCCCAACAAGAACCATGGATTATATACTATGTTCTTACTAAACAGACTATTTATTCATGTTCTCTATCCTTGATATACACATGTTCTTAATCTAAAAATTCAAGCAAAATATACAAAATCTCAGTAACATTTTATTTTACTTTGAAAATTGAAAGGAAAATCATTTTCTAAGTTGTTCAAACCTTACAATTATGTCTAAATTGTAGAGACAATAAACGTTTTGTTCACCCATAAAAGTTATAGATAATATTATATACCAAATTATTAAAATGAGTATGATATATGGGAGAGAAACTACTAGAGAATTTCAACACTTGTAATCACACATCATAAGCATGCAACATATATATAGTTAACATTTAAATTTTAAATGTGTCCTTCTTAGGTCTAACATCTTTCATAGGAATCAATGGTATCTTCATGAATATCAACCTAAGACCAATTACACTAATATATAAACACCCCATAGTGATGTTGGACACTGTAATGTCTATTTAATGTTTACTTTAAAGTATAGGTGATCCTTGTGGTGAGACTTGGCAAGGTGTCAATGTGTAGGACCTAACATCACTAGAATGTATGTCCAAGTCTAGATCCTTTAGATGCAATATTAGTAAATTTTATTCAACTATCAATTGGTTATATGTTTCTAGTATTTTAAATCTTGTGATTCTCGAGGAAGTTTCTAGATAGATTTTATGGTTTCTTTATCCTCTTTGTTGACTTTTCACTAAGATTGACAATATATGGTCCATGTTCTTCCTATAAGTATCAATTTTAAACATCCAAATTAGTCTAATGATTTAATTTGTAGTCCTTATATCAGTACTCAAAACCATTCTTAGTATCATGATCAAACTCCCCAGTCTAAGAAAGAAAGAGTAGAGTTGATGGAGACTTCCCATGCCTTAGTAGAGAAGGATATTGATCCAAAAGTGCCCAAACATGTCATTAAATTAGGAAAGAAAGAATTAGTCCCAGAAATACCTCCAACCAGATTCATACCTTACCATTCTTTGGAGTTTACAGTGCCACATAAAGCAAAGTCGCTCACACAAACAAGACATGTCCTAATTAAAATAGATTTACATTTGTTAGAGCATAATAATACCTACTACTATGGTCACATACATCTAGGATACACTTTCATTTGGTTTGTACTTATGTCATATGGTCCAAAACTTGCTTATGTTGGTTTGGCAAGGTAATTTTGAGCTTTGGACTCATTAATACACCCAAGCACCCAAATTTGATCATTCAGGAGACACATGCACCCACATTTATGACATTCCATTCCTTGCTGTGCTCCCACTCCTTAAAACAAATAAATGGTTAGACGAGAGGTGCCCATGCATTGTATTGGAGTGTTTTTTTTCTCTTCTGGACTATTTATTTCTTCCTAGAGCACATCCCACTCACTCATGCACTCCATAATTCCTATTATATCCTCATTTGAGTCCTATCATGCTCACCCACGTTCACATGGAAATTTATGACCGTTTGAGGTGTTTTGGGAGCTCATTGGTTCACCTAAGGGGGTTTGAGGTCCAATCTAATCCTACCACATGTATGCCTCCAATTTTCCTCCAAATGCTAATGGTTTTCACCTATTGTATTATAATGATGTTACATACATATTTACATGTTGGAGAGTAATAGATACTTCAGTTATTGGCATTATTCATATGTGTTAATTTTGCTCTTTTCATTGCTTTTTTGCATAGTTTGTGAAAGTATTGAGTTGTGAGGATTCCCTTATCTACTAGATATTGATTTGAATAATAGTTTCACATGGTATCATTTCTCTTTGGATATGCAAGTCAAATTCACAGAGTTTGAGTTGCAATGTAGGGCCTCCTCCAGAAAAATGCGAGTCTTTGCATTACAGATAGTTTTGGTGTCTTTGTTACTCATTTTGTAAGAAGAAATGGAGCAGATTCATGTCTTGCTTAACCCATTCAATTATTTTGAATGGAATTCCTAAATGGCGATCCAAATGAGG
Source organism: Pseudotsuga menziesii (assembly GCA_001517045.1). Lineage (NCBI taxonomy): Eukaryota > Viridiplantae > Streptophyta > Pinopsida > Pinales > Pinaceae > Pseudotsuga > Pseudotsuga menziesii. The sequence goes on from LPNX011198461.1 coordinate 334,410, forward strand.
TCGAAATGCATATACATAGTAACCATGAGGACTAAGAACGAGCCTAACTCTGTTGTGGAAAAATTGAAGTACTTCAACAAGTTGGATGAGGAATTTGGGATGCTTTTTCTCAATATTTTGAGGGATATTATCTTCCATGTAGAAAATATTAATACACTCAATTAAGTATATCTCAAGCTAGAGTTAATTTTTTGGAAGACTGGTGAGATGAGAGGACACCAACTCCAAAATGAGTTAATCACATTGAGCCCAACTCAGTTTGAGACGATCCAATATTTCTTCACAAAGTTCAAATCCTTTGTATTTCAGCTGAAACAATGTTGCATTGAGAATAAATAAGAGCAGTTGATCTTGTCCTTTGTTTCAAGGCTAGGGCCTGAGTATTTAGTGTTTGTCTCCACATTCCACTCAGGCAAGTTGGCAGTTCAAAATTGGAGAATTCCTTCAATGCCTCATGGAGCCTTCGACTTGGGAACAAGACAAATTGGTGAAAATGGGTAGAATTAAATCCACCAAGGATAAAGGCCTTGCTACAGGTGTTTTGAATCAATCCAAAGGAAAGAGGAAAGAAAAATATTCAAAGCAGCAAGAGAATCCCAAATCTTCATATGGGGGTTCGAATCCTAACAAGGACAAAGAGAAGAAAAGGCAAGAGAAGACAAAATGAAGTTATTGTCACAAAGGTTAGTATCTAGAGAGTTCATACATGAAGAAAACCATTCACATGATGGCACAACTCCTTGAGAGGAATAGCATACCCTTGCAAAAAGGCTCAAGTAAGAAAGAGAGAGGTTCAAGCTTAGAGAAGAAGGATATATTCCACACACTAGTTGTTGGATCTTTAGGCTCTTCTTCCATCATTATAGATTTAGGTTCCTTAAGGAACATGGATTCCATACAAGACTCCTTCTTAGACCTACATTATTACAATGGTCCATCCATCCTCATAGGTGATGAATCTGAGATCCCAGCCAAAGGGATTGGCATGATCAACCTTGACAATGGGTACTTCAACAATGTGTTGTACGTGCCTGATATTGTAGAAAACCTACTCTCTATATCTAAAATGAAACACATTGGTAAAACCAAGAGAGTAACATTTACTCAAAATGATGCGAATATTTCAGAAATTTCTATGGGCCAAGTTGTCACAGACGGTATTGTTGACCATGATTCGAGGATGTATAAGTTCTCTCACTTCCTTCATTAATCTCAAGGGAATGCACTCTTGTCACATGCTAGTGAGACCAAAAACCAATGGCATGATAGGTTTGGAAACTTCAACTGGAGGTATATTCAACAACTAAGAAAAGAAAACATGGTTGAAGGGCTTCCATGTATCCAGTTTTCCAAAGGCACATGCAAAGGGTGCATAGTTGGGAAACATGTTGGGCACAAATATGACAAGGGAAACGAAAGGAGGGAAATCCAAGTACTGGGTTTGATCCATTAAGATATGATAGGGCCACTTCCTACACCCTCCTACGGGAAATCAATGTATGTATTGAATCTCATAGATGATTTATCAAGGTACTGCAGGGTGTATTTTCTCAAGCAAAAGTATGAAGTTTTTGACACTTTCAAAGTGTTCAAGGATTTGGTCGACAAATTGAGTGGGAATAAAATCAAGTTCCTTAGAAATGATAATGGTAGGGAGTTTGTGAATAAGAACCCACAGCATCTCCTTGAGGAGAGTGGCATTCATATGCAACATTCTGTTCTCTACACACCACAACAAAATGGTGTTGCAGAGCGCAAGAATATAGCTATGAAGGAGATGGACACATGCATTATGGGGGATAAGGATTTGTCTCCTAAGCTATGCGATGAAGCCATCAATTGTGTTTCATATATCCAAAACAAATTTCCACAAGAATCATTGGAATTTAAAACTCCATTTGAGGGTTGGAGCGGTCACAAGTCCAATGTTTCTGATTTCATGCTTTTTGGCTCAAAGGTTTGGGCTAGAATTCCTCATGAGAAGAGAAATTCATTTCAACCTCCAATAAAGGAGTACAATATGGTTGGATATGATTAATATTAAAATTAATACATGTTTTTTCATCCTTCATCTCAGAAAAAATTCATTAAAAGAAGTGTACAGTTCGAAGAGGTGCCTGCGCAGGAGATCGATCTAGTCAAGGGAGATTGCTCACACCCTCCACTCAATGATGATATAAGTGATGATTATTTCTCTTATTTTTATGATTCTTATATTTAGAATGAACATGATTCCCTACATGGATATAATGACTTACCCATAAGGCCAAAGTGGGCTGAGAAAACCATACAAGAAACTGGTGATCCTGTTGGAGATCCACTAGACTCCAAGAAAACAACATCTCAATTTCACAATGCATTATCCACTTGTGAATTGGATATTTCATAGAGGTTCTTAATCATGGTTGTCTTTGATCCTTAATCATGTGGGGAAGCATCACATGATCCAAGATGGAAAACAATGAATCTTGGGAGTTGGTTCCTCTTCCTTCGAATACGAAACTAGTGCAATGTAAGTGGGTTAGTATAGGACCAAAGTGGATGATTATGGTTATGGTATCAAGCACAAGTCCTAGTTTTCAAAGGATTCTCTCAAATCCAAGGAGTGCACTATATAGATACATTTTCACCGGTTGTAAAGATGGACTCTATTAGGCTAGTTTTGGCCATGGTTGCATGTAAGCAATGGGAGGTGCACGGCATGGATGTGAAGAGTGATTTTCTTCATGGTGACCTTCATGAGAATATTTATATGTAGAAGAATTAAGGTTTCATTCATGATCCTTCACTTATTTTTAGGTTGAAGAATCCTCTTTATGGCCTCAAGCAATCCCCTAGCGCGTGGTATGCCAAGATGGACAACTTTCTTCTATCATTAGGATTTGAAAAATGAAAATATGATCCTAATGTATATTTACAACATATAGTTGATCTATTGCAGGTCATAGTACTATATGTTGATGATATTTTGATCACTGTAATTTGAATTATTTATATAGGTTCAATTAAGTCTTCATTGCATAGTGTCTTTTCAATGACTGGCCTTCGATTGTTGAAACAATTTCTTGGATTGAAGATTGAGCAATCTGATGCAAGTATCAAGGTCATGAAATACAAGTATGTTGCAGACATTTTATTGAAGTTGAAAATGGTTGAATGTAAGGAATCCAGGTATCCCTTCCTTTTGGGAGTGAAACTAGGTGATTTTGGTTCATCTCCATTGGTGGACAACTAGTTGGGAGATTGTTTTATCTCACACACTGTCAAACTGATCTGGATTATTTAGTAGGTGTTTTTGCAAGGTATAGGTAGGATCCCCATGAGCTCAATTGGAAGGCTGAAAAAAGGATCTTGCATTATGTGCAAGGAACCAAACACTTCGGGATACATTATGTTGTTAGTTCTCCATTAGAACTAGTTGGATTTACTGATTCTGATTGGGATGGAGATTCCATTGATAGAAATTCCACTTTAGGTTATGTATTCATGCTTTCATATGGTACCACATTCTATTCAAGTAAGAAACAACACACTAAATCCATTTCATTAGTTGAGGCCAAGTAGAGAGGAGCAATGAATGTAACTACATAATGTGTGTGGTTGGAAGGCATTCTTGGAGAACTTGGTTTTTCATTTGATTCACCCACATTTTGTGTGACAATCAAAATGAAATCAATATTTCCATTGATCAATTAAAAAGATAGAGGACCAAGCACATTGAGATACACATGCACTACATCCGGAGCTTGGTGCATGAGCAGGTGATAGCATTGCAATATTGCCCATCTGCAGAGCAAACCGCTGTCATATTCACCAAGAGATTCAGAAAGAATACATGCACCTATCTGAGGTCACTCCTTGGATTCAGTGACACATGGTGATAAATTATATTCACTTTCATATTTTTCTCTGTGTCCATTTTAGATGCGAGGTTTTGTTCACATGAGGTTTTCCTCCTTACCTTGGTTATATGGACAAATAAAAAATTTTAAGAGGTGACTTGATCCTTAGTTTCCAAGGCCTCAATTTTTTATGCGATTACAGTAATTAAGGCTTAAGGGAGTGCCTTATAACAACATACCACCTAGTACCATGGTCACATACACCTAGGACACACTTTGATTTTTTTTGTACTTATGTCATATCATTTAAACCTTGGTTACATTGGTCTATAAGGGTATTTGGAGGGTTTGGATTCATTAATCCACCAAAGCGCCCACATTTGATCATTTAGGAGACACATTCACCCTCATTTATGATAGTTCTTTCCTTGTTGCATTCCCACTCCCACTCCCCCATGCACTTAAACACACCTAGCCTACCCTCATCTATGTCCTAGCATGCATCACCCACATTCACATGGCCATTCGTGGCCATTTGAGGTGGCTTGGGATCTCATTGGTCCACCTATTAGGGTTTGAGGTCCAATCTAAGCCTGGCACATGTATGCCTCCAAGTTTCCTCCAAAGGATAACGATTTTCACCTATTTTATTACAATGATGTTCCATAAATATTTACATGTTGGGTAGTAATAGAAACTCTAGTTATTGGCACTAATCCTATATGTTATTTTCATTTTTTTTCTTCACAGTTTGTGAAATTCTTGAGTTGTGAGGATTTCCTTAGCTCCTACATCTTGTTGTGAATTAGATTTTCACAACAGTCCATCTACATTGATATAAGAAATAATAGTGTGAAATCCATAAATAAAGACAAGAAAAAAGTTATTATGGCTAAAAAAAAATGTTATCTGTGGTAGATAGTGTTCATAATATTTTTAGATATACAATAATTGAGCCCATGGTTCTAGTACCAAACAATTTGAGTGATTATGGATCCTTGCAAAACATGATAGACTAGAGTCAGTTTGTAATCTTGGATAAAGTGTATTTATTCAAGCAAGCAATTGACATGATTTGTGTTTAGGTAGTAAAAGATACTAAAATAGAAATAAGATTAAAGGAAGAACTTAGCAAGGTTGCAGACCTTCTCAAGGATAAAAAGTGGACTAGTAGATATAAGAAGGTTACAATAAAGAGTTGAAAAAAAAGATAGTGGCCTTGAGCTCCAAACAAAACTATGGTCCACAATTCAAATCATTAATTGCAACTAAGGATAATGAGATTGCTAATCTCAAAAGGAATATCAAGATGCCTAATGCGCACCCATTTCAAACAACCAAGATCCAAAAATTTGAGAAAGAGAAGGAAGAATTATTAGTAACTGTAGTGAATTATAAATGTTTGACAAAATAAAAGAAAAATAGAATTGGTGAACTGTCATCAAATATAGAACTACCGGAATTTCATAATTTTTCCACATCATAGACTACCAGCTTATCAACAATTACATCAAAAGTGATATAACAAGACCAAGTTCATAGGGAAGGAGAGAAAGCTACTTAAGAAATTCTAAATTAGCCACCTGACAAAGAATTTATTGATCTTTATGCCATGGAAGAAGATGAAACTTTGGATGAACCAACAAATAATTGAGGAAGATGTATAGACCATGATCAAAGGCCTAGAGGATGATATCAACCATAAAAATTATAGAATTGTGGAGCTAGAAAAGTATGTCATTAAGAGAGATGATGACTATATGAACTTAAAAAAGAAGTAGATGATTTGAAGAGCCAAGTTACATAATTATAGGCAGGTGCACAAGGAGAAGATTTGCTGAGAATAACAACATAGGAAGTATGGAATAGAATAACACAATTGTTTAACAATAAATTTATCTTTCTTGAACTAATGAATGCTAATATGGAAACATATTAGGGTGATTCCATGAAGATGGGTAACACTTTTTGGCCAAATTTGGCGATGAAAACCTGATTTTTTACTCATGTGCTAGATAGAAGCCCTCAAAACGNTTGACTTGTAGTAAGAAAACAAATTGTAGAATATTATGTTGGATTCATAGTGATATTTTTTTTAAAATATTCTGATGTCATTTAATGTGTGAATTTTTGCATTTAATGAACTGTGTNTGCTCAGTTATGTGCTAGGAATGGTAGGGTTTACACCTCTGCAAGGCACAATAAATTTTCCATTTGTTTGAATGAGGGCTAAGTCTGTTTTTTTAAGCCCTCGACCGAGGTATCTAAATACCTCGGTCGAGGTATTTAAATACCTCGACCGAGGGTTTGTAAAGCCGGCAATACCTCGGTCGAGGTATTTAAATACCTCAACCGAGGTATTTAAATACCTCGGTCTAGGGCTTGATAAAACCTTGGTCAAGATATTAAGACCTCGGTCGAGGGCTTAACAAGCCCTCGACCGAGGTGCGTTTTTCTGTTTTTGCCGAAATGCTCTTGCCAAAAAGTGTTACCCAGGTCCGTGGATTCACCCATTAGTCAGTATTGGATGAAATGAAGTAGGCGGATACTACATTGGGATAAAATCCCATAAATTCCAAAGAAACAATAGATTATATGAACAATAGAAGCAACAAATAGTTGGAAGATCTGTAATTGACAAACAAAACCTAGGTCACTAAAATTGCTAAATAGATTATTCATAAGCATACATTGTATAGAGTGATTAAAAACAACACCAACAGTCTAAAGGATGATATATCATCTTTAAAGATCATATCCAATCAAGTGATCAAGATAGGATTTCGTTCATTATGGGATGTGAATGCAAAAATTTATCCCAAAGAAGGATATCAAAATATTTTAAGGAAAAAGAAGTGAAAATGCATTAAAAACAATAAAATGAGAAGTGAAAATACAACTTATCCCTACATTCATGTGTATAAAATGTTGGTACAAGAATTGAAATACATTAAAAACAAGAAATTTCTTTGTAACTTGAATTGAAATAACTAAATATGTATTTCACTTGAAATTGTACATTTAGCTTGAGGATTGTTAGTAAAGTTTGAAAATCAAGTATGTATTTAACTTGACAAAGCTATACACTTCAATTTAAAATTGCTACTCACTTGAAATTTGATGTAGAACATAGCACATACAAATCTAAGTCGATGAATTGTAGGAAAAATATGATATTTGACAAATTCTACAACCCTTTTGTTGTCATTGAATTTTGAAACAATTACATAATTATCACAAAGTTCATTTTTGTTGTTGTCATTGTATTTCCCAACTATTACATAACTATCACAATGTTCATTTTAAAGACATTGAATACCTTGTAAAACGAGACATTAAGAATTTTTTCAATCAACAAATGTTGAGACTTGGAGCTCACATGAGACTATACAAATATTTTTTTATAATTCATTATTATGGTGCTATATGGTAAAACTATAGTGATCTTTGAAAGCTTCTTGGAAAGCTTTTTGAGAATAGGAACAAAATTTTAAAGTAAACCAAGTATTATCCTTCTTAAGGTCTGATAGACCAAAGTTGGTCTCAGTGGACATTGTTAATCATCATCATCATCATCAAAAAATATAACTTATCCCTATACTCATGCATAAAAAAAGTTAGTATAAGAATTGAAAATATATTAAAACAAGAAAATTGTTTGTAACTTTAATTGAAAATAATTAAATATGCATTTAAATTGAAATTGTACATTTAGCTTGAGAATAGTTAGTAAAGTTTGAAAATTAAGTATGTATTTAAGTTTATAGTTGTACATTTAGCTTTAAATTTTCTAGTAACTTACATTTGTTGTGGAAATTAACAAATTGAAAATTGCTAGTTCATTTTATTTGTTTTCATTGAATTTTACAACTAGTACATAACTATAAAACGTTCATTTCATTTGTTTTCAAATTGAATTTTCCAACTAATACATAACTATCATAATGTTCATTTAAAATAAAAGGAGGGTTCTAAAATGAGACATTAATAGTTTTTTCAATTAGCAAATGTTGAGACTTGGAGCTCAAATGCACTATACAAATAATTATTTAACAAATAATAAAACAAGAATTGAAATTACATTTAAGTTAAAATATTAGTAACTACAAAATTGAAAATAGCTAAATATATACATTTTTAACTTGAAAATTGGAAAGTGTAAGTTCCTAATTTGAAAATTGTTCCATTAACATAGAAAATTGTGAGTCACTTGAAAATTATCATTTTAACTTGAAAATTGTTACAAATTTTAAAATATAAATAACAAAGTTAAGCAATAAAGGAATCTCGTTACAAACAAAATATTTAAGAAATTTTTAGGAAATACTTAAATTTTTTTTTAAATTGTTACATATTTTAAAGTATAAATAACCAATTGTTAAGAATTTCATTACAAAAAAAAATTATACCAAGGTTAAGATGAAAAAAAATGTTAGTAATAGATAACTAATTACATAAATTTAAATTAGGTAGCGTGTAATTCAAGATTTACCACAGTTGTTTTCTATCGGAGTTTGTTGTGCATATTCTTCTTCTATGAACCTTTCTCTGTGTTGCATCATCCTTTATCTATTCTTTTCATGTGCTTCATTGTTGTTTTGTTCCTGAGCATGCTTCCTTTGTCATTTTCTTTTATTCCCCATCACTTCCTTGAAATACAAACAAAGATTTATTTCAATTGTTATTACAAACTATAATATGTTAATATGAAATTTAAAGTAGATCTACAAAGAACTTCATGAATAGATAATCAAATCTAACTGAACAACATGATATTCACATAGAACTAACTGAAATCCAAGTAACAATGAATTAAACAAGTGTTATTGGTTAATTAATTAGTGGTTATATAGAATTTGGTTGATCTTTTTACATGGGAATGGTGGTTGGAAAACATTAACTATTCAACCAGTTTCTTCAGCTCTTTTTTATTTGATTTTACACACACAACCCCTCGATCGAGCCTTTTTTTACAAAATTTCGATCGAGGGCTTGAAAACACATTGATCGAGATATTTACATAAAAGGCAATAAAGGTCACTTCAAGCCCTCGATCGACGTATTTAAAAACCTCAATCGAGCTAATATCTCGATCAAGGCCTTAAAAAACATGTCCGTAGCCCTTTTTTGTAGATACAAAATTTGGGTATTTTAGGGGCTTAAACTATGTCAATAAATGCACATTAATGGGTGGACTTGGTATCGTTGGATTCATAGACAAATCCTCTATCCAAGGACATATTTTTTAGGATTTTTTATCTTTTATGTTATTTTTTTTTAATTTTATGTTAAAGCTTACCCTAAAAAACCTTGTCAACAACTTTGAATGAGCTCAAAGATAAATCAATAACATTCAAAATACACATCCAAAAAATTTGAAAAAATATACAAGCACTACATTGGTGGGTCCTCTTTAAAAGGAAATCTTTCATTTTGTAATCTTATGAAGCAATCAAAATATTTGTCACACACATGCACATGTGTGCAAAATCCAATTGAAATATTCACTAGTTAGTTTCAAAAAATAATAATAAATATATCTTTTCGAAAAAAACTAAAAGAAAAATATATAAGCACTAGTGTATTCTGTCTAGATCATGTTCACATATTTCATTTTTTTAAACTTTAATTACCATTAAATTAAATTTTGTACACACACGTTTCATTAAATGAAAACTTGACACATTAAATGACATTGGTATATTTAAAATATATATTTATATCACCAGAAAGCCAACATAAATCTCTACATTTTGTTTTTTAAGACGCATGTCGAAATTCATATGGAAAATATGAGGTTTGAGGGATTCAATTTAATAGATGGGTAAATTTTCCATTTTTCATTGTCATATTTGGCTATAAATAGTTACCCATCTTCATGGAATCACCCTTAACTATGGGTGACTTTGGTTTAATATGGTTAACTCTAGTAATATTGTTGACCATGCAACCATGGTTAACCATAGTTAACCATTACTTACATTAATTGACCATGGTTGACTATGGTCGATCATGTTTGATTATGTTTATCTGTGGTTGAGATTGATTGGGTATGGTTGACCATGCTTAATCATCTATTGAAATTGTTAACTATGATTAAATTAGGGAAACCATGGTTAACTATGACTGACAATGTTTGAATAATATTATGTTTGGTTGACCATGTTCAATTTTGGTCAACTATACTTCAATATGTTTGAATTTTGTGGGTATGTTTGAATATACTTGATGTTGTTAACAATGATTGATAATATTTGTTCATGATTGAGCATGCTTGTTTCTATTTGGTGATGGATAACCATGTTAGATTATGGTGAATAAGGTTTAACTACGGTTGACCATGATTTAGCCATGTTTGACCACAATTTTTGTGTTTGACTATGGTCAAGCATGTGTGACCATAATTTTATACATGATATCCTATGTTTTTCCAAGGTTGAAATGATTGACTAAAGTTTGTGATGTTTGACCATGGAGTAATTATGTTGTTTGACTAAGGGTGAAGTTAGGAATTACACATTGAAGTAAACACAAGTTTTTTAGATAATTGAATTAGCTTTCTAGTAGTATTTTTTTTAATTATGGACATATCGTGGTACAAAATTGAAGGCCACTAACAACATATACTTGAAAATTTTAGCTATGGATAATGACTCACTTGCGTGGCCTCTGGTTTTTTGAGATATGGTTATCCATTTTAGAGAAAACAAATCTATGCTCATAATCTACACACATTGAAATTCTGCATGGACTATATTTTGATATTTTTTAGACTTGTTAACTATTTTTTATTATTTATCAAAAGAGCATATGTTCAGAAAATGTTTCCTGATCGATACATGTTGGTGAAATTCAATTTTATTTTTAGCGCGAGTATCATTGAAAAACTAAAAGTACCCTTTTGAAGAAGGACAAGGAAGATCTTTGTGAAGATTTCAATTTTTTTGGTGTTGTCTTTTTTATAATATTAAATTTTCATTTCAAGTGATTTTCATAACAATAAAATTATTAAGGGATAAGGTTTAGAAAAAAAAACGATATATAGAAATTCATAATGAAATGAAACAATTATTATACAATTGGAGACTAGACTTAGAGATGAATCCATTGGTACCAAGTCTCACACATAAGCTTTAAAATTTGCAGGGGTTTAGCCTTACTGAAGTTGTAGGTTCTAAAAAGATGTGGGATATTTTTGGAGGGTTTGTTAACTGCAAACTCTCAAGCGATAATTTAGTTTAAACTACCAATTGAGATTTTTTTTAAATACAATGTTGTTGTTAGTTTAAACTCTTCACCGACAGTTTGAAATATAAAAAAACTCTTGGCTGAGAGATTGTTAAACTCTCATCCTAGAGTTTGGAGTTGACTTTTTTCACGTGTTTATACATGTACACTATTTTTATTTTATGCTCCATTCTCAAAAACGTGTATGGATACTATAGTTATTAAAAAAAAGTGTGTTAATTCGTTGGCTTGAGGTGTATAGGGAGTGGAAAAGCATTTGTTGGAGTAGATGATTTTTTCCCAAACCTGAGATACTTCTCCATGTTATCATGCATTTTTGCCAGCACCGTGTCTGGTGTATTTAGGGAGTATCTTCTAAAGGATTGTTAGAGGAGAGGATGAAAATAAATGAGTTTATATGTAGAGCACTAAAAGAAATCTAACACATTTTTTTTAATAAAAATCTTGTTAAACGTCCAATAACCATTAATTTGATCGACCAATTTATATCCATCATTTATGTCATCAACATGTGTGTGTTAGTTGGGGAAGTCTTAGAAATTACCTCTAGTGTAATGTCCCCAAAATTTGATTTTTTTTATTAGGCTAGTCAATTACTACTTGAACGAGACATTATCTTAGATTATGCTGAATCTGTCATACGTTGTTCACTAAACTAAATTGTCGTAAGTTGTTCTTTCCCTCTTCTAGATGGTTTCCTCGATGTGGATATTAATGTAATTATATGTTTTTGTTACGTTACTTGAATCTGAGTTAGATGGTACGATTGTTCAATGACTACTTTTTATCATGTATTTATGTGTATGTGTGTACAATTTATTTCTTACTTACTAATTATAAGTTTTGGTTATTGTTTTACGAAAAACCCCTGACTTAACTTGTATTGTCAAGGCGTGGAGTGGCGAGACATGTATCCCTTGTAGAATCACCTTGAGAGGTAACTGGTTTTACTCGTCGCTACAAGGTGTACTTAGTTAATATTGAACTAATGCATTTCTTTCTTTGTTTTGTGCAGGTACACTAGGTGCCGAAAACTGGCTATGATAGTTAAACCAAGACATACTCCCTATTCTCACTACCTCACAGCTTTGCATCATGAGCAACCCACAATCCTAACTTAGCGATTCTTATTACTATTTTTTGCATGATTGTTTTACTCCTCACTGGGTTTATTTATACCCATGTCTATACTATTTACCATTATCACTTATGGTTCTAAGACCTTAATTTAGTTTCAAACCTGTGCTTAACAATTATATGGTTTAATTGTATTGTGAAAGGATTAAGATATTAGATCTTAGCGATATGTTGATTAAGGGTTTTATACAATATGTTAGAGGTATTTTATAAGCCATTCATGGAATATTGCATATTCCATGAATCATGGATTTACCCTAAGTCCACGATACCATTTATGGGGTTTATAAAGTGCATGGAAATCCAATACCAAATTGTGTTTTTGAGGTTTATGAACTATAGAATTTAGGTTGGAATTCGATGCAGTGGTGGATAGGGTGGCAGAGTAAATGCTCCTAGGGATTTGGGAGTCTCAAGCCCTAACTTGGCTTGTCATAGAAGAATGGGTCATTTGGAATTTAGTTTGGGTGAGCTCTGTTCGGCTCTCTAGTATGAATCATGGCGTGAGGTATGGTTTTCAATTAAGATTTGGAACATATGCCCTTCATTTTGGTTTTGCAACACTTTTTTACTTGTTGTTTTGGTTCAGAGGTTTGGCATACTCCTCATCCATCATTGTCCTTTGTTTTCAAGTAGCAGGGCCTTCACTGCGTGGGTTGTGGGTCTTCCAGGTTGGAGATGCATTACCCTTCACGGGTAAGCCTTGTTACAAATAAGCTTAAAAATGTGTTCATCTATGTATGAGTGTTTTGACAGAGCTTTAAGCTCGTCGTTTGAATCAATACATGGTTTGGTTTAAGGGTTCTGACTCGGTATCAATCTGGATGTAAATAAAGAAAAGCATATAGATATGCGTATATAGTTTGGGGTTTTTGTTCGGTTTGGCACCTTCGAGTCGAGATTGTTACGACTTAGCTCTGTAAATGATTATTGGGTTGGTAGAGTTTAACATTTTGACCTTGGGTTTCAAAATGGTGACATAACCATTGCTTGCAATGGTGCATTAACTTGGAAATGCAACTGTGTAATTTTTATGTAATTTATAGTGGTTAAATATAATGCATTCGCTACTGTGTCTATATCATGGTTACGATTATTAGTTTGGAAATGCTTGACTATGTGTAAACCTATGCTTGTAATTAGATTCTTATTTTAGCATTTTAGCGGAGTTTTTTGGCTTTGGATCCGTGCCATTACAAACAAGGGAATTCTTGCTCGTTAGCTTAGCAACTGTGCAGATAATAGTGAAATGTTGATTTATGGTGATTCGTAGTGTTATTTTCTTACCTATTCGTTTACTTAGGAAATGGTCATGAGATTTATTTTTATAAATGAGAAGAGGATGTCATTGCTTATGATAGCTTTGACAGTGGTTAATTGTTTATAGTTTATGATAATGGATTATTGCTTTGTATCTCTGTCATGAGCCACAAAATGAACACAACATATAAGTTGGGGTTTTTATTACCGTGTGGAGATTTATTGAAACAATTTACAACATGTATATTTCGTTGGCATTTAGTGTATGGATTTTTTGACAAAAACGAAATCAATCTGTGGTTTGTTCTTCTTGTATTTATATGTTATTAGCATAGGCTGTGTAGAATTAAATGCAAGTTATTACAACGTTGATGAAAAGGGTGAGAAATCAAACCCTACGGGATTCGATGCTGGTCATGGTTGGAAAGTGACCTTTTTTCTTACATCGTGAGCTCACAGGATTCGATCATGGGCTAGGTGCTTTGTAAAAGATGTATCTGTAGTTTTGGTTTTGGCATGAAAGACAACGGGACTCGATACATTAACCTCTTCATTTAAATGATATATGTTAATGTTTTTTGTATATAGATTTATGTTTGATTCTTTATGATATTTGATATATAATAATATGGTTCTGATTTATTTAAATTATTCCTACATACCTTATAGGTCTCGTTGACTTGGCATTTGATGTTGTTTTGTTTATAAATTAGAAATGATTTATAGTTTAGTTTTATAATAGTATTCTTTGAAAATGTTAGCAATCTATATTCATGTTATAATATTATGCCTAGAGATTAATATAGATAATATTTTGTTTATCTATAAATAATATAGGCCTGCTGGCAATATGCAATCTTCCAACAGGGGTAAGATATAGGCTCTGTTTTGAATAGTTCTAGGTTTTCGAACTTGAATTTATAGTCTGGAAATAAATTGCAAAAATGAACTAGAAAAAAAACCCTCCTATAGATAGCCCTAATCATGCTTATCTCATCATGATTAAAATATATTAGAATATCTTGGTAAAATAGATAAATATAACCTAACCTTTGATAAAAGAAATATATATGTTAATAAATAATGAGTTTAACCTGAAAATGCAGAAAGTAGAAATGAAGAAAATATAACATAGCATATAGCAGACAGTTACTAAATAATCATTCATAATTCAATCTACTTCCAATTAGTAAAACTTGTGTAGTTTGCAAGGGGAAAACCAAGAACCCCATACCTGCAAGATGAAGTTGTTTCAATGGCTGAAAACCTACACACTTAAATACCCACAATTAACAAATTCATAAGAAGATCTAACCTCTATTTAGATAACCAAATAACTTGATAACTACCATGTTCCACCCAACCATGACCCGGAACCGTTCCTGATTTCAATCTGGATCCCCTCAAGCTGGTTCCAACATGCAAGTAGCTTAGAGCTCCTAAGGTGGGGCTTCCCTATCTGGGATATCAGCTTCTGAATCAATTCCTTTTTCCCTCTCAGGAAAATGTTCTCCAAGAACTCTCTTGAGAATAATCACGTAGAAATCTAGAATCACCCAAAAGATACCCAAGCCTCTATTTGGCTTGGGTGCTTATAGGCATAATTTTTATTCGAATGGGCAGCTAAATCAAGAATCATTTGATTTATTGATTTAACCCTCTTTATTTAGTTTAGGTAATTTTAATATTTAACTTATGAACATTTGACTAATTTCTATTTGGAATTTTGTAGGTATTTTAATATTTAATTATCATCAGTAATAATAATAATATATGGATCCCTTCTTTATTTCTCATGCCTATTAGTATTATTACTATGCTTACACTTTATATATATAATGTATAAATTATATACTTATACACACACACACACACACACACACACACACACATATATCATTTTGTTAACATTTTGTCCTTGGGTATCATATAGCATGATCCCTAAACATATGACACTTTCTTTAATAAGGATTTTAGGTAGGGGTTAGGTCAACTAGGTTAGGAAACTCTAAACCTCCTTGCATGTTAGATTCCTTCATATAACATGGTAGTTTTTCAGTACTTGATGAGATACATAAATTCAATATTTTATTTAATCACTTAAAAAATATAAGTCAAATGAGATCAATGTTTTATTTGAGTTATTTTCACTTGACATATTAATTCTTTTCAATAACTCCTAGCGCTTTTCCAGAGCCCATACTCAACGCTAGAAACAGGGAGTTACAAACTTAGTGCAATTCCATAGCTCCTCGCTCAACACTAATGCTAGGATGTACTTGTAGGATACACCTAGGGATACAATGGATAAGGATCTGATGTTCTAGATATTAAGCTCAACATCAACTTGGCAGGGTCCAGCGCTTATGCCCAACACTTCCAATCTATCTTTTCATGTACTTCAGAGCTTCATACTCAACACAAATTTGTCATAACTCATGTGTTCCAGAGATTCTCGCTCAACACAATATAATTACTCATGTTCTCCAGAGCTTCTTGCTCAACAAAAAACATCAAATACTCATGTGCTCTAGAGCTCCTTGCTCAACACAAAACATCTCATCAAATATGTGCTTCACGGTCCATGCCCAACACATAAAATCATGTATAAAACATATTAAATTGGATTATGCCCAATACATCAAAAAAATAATCAATCATGTGTAGTGGGGTATTAGACTCAATATACCAAATAAAACATCAAATTAATATCACAATTAATGTGGCTTATACCCATAAGTGTTAGGTAAAAACTTGGGATATTACATCCTTGAAGTGCCTCCATATCACTTTCAGCTAGACTATGCTGCACTTCTTGAGTTGCACCTCTCTCTTATCTAGTATATTAAGGGGTTCAACGAAAAACTCTCCTTCAAGTTCCACCTGTAATAAGGACCAATCAATCACATGTTTAGTATCATAAACATATTTCTTTAACAAGATGAATGGAAAACATTATGGACTCTTATGTGAGTGGGTAATACTAGTTCATATGCCACTTACCCTCTCTTTTCCTGTATCTCAAAGGGTCCAGCAAATATAGGTGCTAACTTACCACACCTTCCCAAGCTCAACAAGCTTCGTTTTTATTTTACTTTGAAATAAACATGGTCTCCTATTTGATAATATTTATCTTTTCTTTTCTTATCCACGTAGCTTTTCTGGAGATCTTGTTCTTCTTTAAGGTTCAGCTGTACCTTGGTAACCAATTGTTCCAAGTTATTTAGTAGGTCAGGCCCTAACATGAGTCGATCCACCGAGATATCCCAAGTAACCGGTGTTCTACACTTATGTCCATAGAGTACCTCAAAGGGACTCATCTTGGTAGAAGTATGGTATCTGTTGTTGTATGCAAACTCTGCAAGATGTAGGTAATATTCCTACTTAGTGGGGTTGTTCATGACATACATCCTAAGCATGTCTTGTACAATCTTGTTTACCCATTCAGTTTTCCCGTCTATGTACGGGTGGTAAGTAGTACTAAAGTTCAACTGTGTCTCTAATCCGGAGAATAAAGATCTCCAAATATTTTTAGTAAACTTAGTATCTCGATCCAAGATTATTACCTTGGGTATCCCGTGCAATCTTCATATCTCCTTCAATAAGATATCAACAATGTGTACTGCCTTGTAGGTTGACTTCACTGGAATGAAGTGTGCTGCTTTTGACAAGTTATCAACCACTACAAACATAGAGTCATTTTTCTTCTTACTCTTAGGTAGACCCATGATAAAATCCATACTAATGACCTCCCACTTCCATTACGGAATAGGTAATGGCTGTAGCAACCCCAAAGGATGATGGTGCTCAGCTTTGACCAGCTAACGTTCTTGTCATTTTTTGATAAAAAAATGCTATGTCGGTCTTTAACTTAGGCCAGAAAAAGTGTTTCTTAACTGCGGATATCATCTTTTGATATCTCGGATGCCCTGAGTAGGCTGTCTGATGATATTCTGTGAGGATGCTGGACCGAATTTCCCCTTCTTCCGAATTGTACAATCTCTCCTTGGACCATAGAAGTCTTGTTTCCTCTACCTTGTACTCTTTTTGTTGCTGAAACAACTTATCCTCATGGACCTTCTTGAGGATTTCAACATAGAAAGGGTCAACTCTGTTGGTCATTATAATCCTCTTGTGTAAATATGAATCACTTTGACTTAATGTCACCTCATATATCATATGAGTTTGTGGGCTCAAAGCATCAGCAATTTTGTTCTCTTTTCCCTTTATATGCTTCAGCTCAAAATGGTACTCACTAAGGAAATCCAACCATCTGGCTTTCCAAGCATTTAGATCCAGTTGCTCAAATAAATACTTCAGACTCATATTGTCTATTTTCAGAAGGAATTTATTTCCCATGAGGTAGTGCCTCCGCATCTTCAAGGCGTGGATGATGGCCGCTAACTCAAGATCATGGGTGGGTTAGTTCTGCTCATGTTATTTTAACTTATATGATTCATAACAAATCGTGTAATAGTTCTGCAAGAGGACTCCTCCAAGCCCTTGATTGCTTGCATCCATGCAAACAACAAAATCCCCATTGGGATCTGCAATTCGTAGTATCGATGCGGTCATGAAAAGTTGTTTAATATTTTAAAAACTTTCCTCGCACTTGGTCATCCATATGAACGTTTTTGCTTTCTTTTGCAAAGCAGCCATGGGACAAGCTATCCTTGAGAAGTTCACAATGAACTTGCGGTAATAACCAGCTAATCCCAACAAGGATATAATTTCGGTGACACTAGTAGGGGTAGGACAATATTCTATGGATTTAATCTTTTCCGGGTCCATAGCTATCCCCTTCTCAGAGATGATCTGACCCAAGTACTGTATCTATGGTTTGTAAAAATCATATTTACTAAACTTGGCATAGAGCTGGTGTTCCCGTAAGAGATGTAGCACTATGCGGAGGTTTTCCTCGTATTCCTCTTTACTCTTAAAGTAAACTAGGATGTCATCTATAAATACCAAAACAAATTTATCCAGGTATTTACCAAACATATTGTTCATCATATACATAAAGTTTGCAAATGCATTGGTTAACCTAAATGGAATCACTACAAACTCGTAGTGGCTGTACCTTGTGCGAAAGGAGGTTTTTTGAATATCTTTGTCACAAATCTGTACTTGATGGTATATGTATAGTAGGTTTATCTTCAAAAATATCTTGGATCCTTGTACTTGATCGAACGAGTGATCGATCCTAGGGAGTGGGTATCGGTCCTTGATAGTCATTTTGTTAAGCTGACGGTAATCGATCCACATCTACATCGTACCATCATTATTCTTCAAGAAAAGTATTGGTGCTCTCCAAGGGGACACACTCGTTCAGATATATCCATTCTCAATCAAATCTTGCAACTGCAGTTTGAGTTCCACCAATTCTAGTGCGCTCATGCGATAAGGGGATTTTGAAGTCGGAACTGATCCTGGTGTCAGTTCTATGGAAAATTCTAAGTCTCGTTTCGGTGGTAATCCTAGAATTTCCTTAGGAAATATGTCCTTCAAGTCTACAAGAATTGGAAAGTCCTCCATGTGTTGTTCTCTTTCAGCTTCTATGTCCTGGATGTTTACTACAAATAGTTTGCAGCCTTTCCTAATGCACTTCTTTGCTTGTAAAGTGGGTATCTTCCTTACAGAAACTTTCTTAGGTATGCCTTAATTCTTTAGTTGATTCCCTTGGCTATCTATACACAAGATTTACATGTGTAATAAATCGAGCATGACATGGTGTTGTTCCAACCAGTCCATGCCAATAAGTATATCATATAATCCTATGGGTAGGATGTTCAAGCTTAATCTAGTAGGAAAACCATTCAGGTTTACCTCACAATATTTAACTATTTCTGAAACTTTTTGTTTTGTAACTGTGGCTAATTGTACCAGCCAAGGTTTATCATGTTTAACTTTTTCTATTTTACATACATCAACAATTTTAGGCGATACATAGCTCCAAATAGCAGTTGGGTCAACCGGTATTGAAATAGAAGTGTTTAAAATCTTACCTTCTATCTCAACCAGGGTAGTTTGATGGTCTTCATGTTGGTCATCCCAGGGTGCATAAATTCATGGTGGTTCACCTATGTCCTGTACCATTGGTTCTTCTTGTAAGTTTTGTAAGACTCCATTGGTATTATTTTTACTTTCTCGGGCATAATGAGGACCTTGGCATTTCCAACATTTGATTTGCAATGGGGAAACATTGGCATCCCCATTTGCTGCTAGCTTGTTAACATTTGGAGCTAGTACGTATGGATTTGTACCTGTTTTGTTGAAGTTATTGCTGGCTCAAAAACTGTTGTTTTGTTTTCTATAAGGTGGTGGGTTGAAACCCAATTTGTGGTTGTACAATAAGGTCCTAGACCTATCTTTGCTTCTGTTGATGTTATGTTGCATCATATGTCCATGCTCATAGAAAAGCCTATCTTTGTGTAAGGTCGTGTCCAATGTTTTAGGCATGTCAAATTCAATCCTTTCCCAAAAGTTGGGAGGAAGACATCCTAAAAACTATTGTATTTTTACTTTCCCGTCCTTGATATATGGCACATAATGCAAAAGATCCAAAAAACTATTAATAAATGCATCCATAGTCATGGAACCCATTCTTAAATTGTGAAACTCTTTCACCTTTCTATGGAAGAACCTTTTTGACATGTATTTCTCATGAAAAATATTACGGAAATTACTACATCATATTCCTCTTACCTCCTCTTTCTTGGTATGCTTGAAGTCTCTCCACCATATATCTTCTTTGTCATTTAAATTATAGATTGTTAGATGGGATTTCATTTCGCTATAGTATTTATGAACTTGAAAGTATTTTCTCATGCCTAGAAGCCATTCTTCAGCTTTTTCCCCTATGTTCATATCTCCTTCATAGGTTGGGGCTTTTATTTTTCTGAAATCCCCCTAAAGATTGTCCTGATTTCTTTGTTTCTTTCTGCATGGAGAAAGAGAATAATCACTAGAAGGAGTGTGATAATATCCTTCTGTAGGTTCAGGGGTATGTTCTTCTTTTCCTTCTTCTCTCGGGCTGCTGGCTCATTTATGATAACATTATTTCTTGAACCTATTTGTGGAATGAGTGGGTTTTCCCTGTAGGCTTCTTCCCCTCATGTTCCATGGCAATGCTTCATTAATTGCTTGTTGTTCATTTCTTTCATTTAGATTATCATCTTTGAAACTCCGTAAGTCTGCTTGGAGACTTTGTATGGTTTTCAATATATCAGAATTTAGTTCCACCGCCAGTTCTTCTTCCTGGGTGGGGGTATTCAACTATCCTTGTTGGTTATTGTCTTCGTCAGTGTTCATGACCTGAACTGTTCTTTTAAAATCCTGCAATTGCAAATTTTTAATAACAGGAATTTTTTTTGTTAGTTAACAAAATTTAAAACATACTTTATTTTTTGCAACGAATGTTTGGTAGGTCCATTTGGTCTCTTAGTGTTGAAACTGAGATCTAATGCCACTTGTAATGTCCCCAAAATTTGAAAAAAAAAATAAAAATTATTAGGCTAGTTAATTACTACCTAAACGAGACATTATCTTATCTTATGTGGAATGTGTCATACATTATTCACTGGACTAAATTGTCGTAAGTTGTTCTTACCCTCTTCTAGATGTTTTCCTTGATGTGGATATTAATGTAATTCTATGTTGTTGTTATGTTACTTGAATTTTAGTTAGATGGTACGCTTGTTCAATGATTACTTTTTATCATGTATTTATGCGTATGTGTGTACATTTTATTTCTTACTTACTGATTATAAGTTTGGTTACTGGTTTACGGAAAATCCTGAATTAACTTGTATTGTCAAGGGGTGGAGTGGCAGGACTTGTATCCGTTGTAGAATCACCTGGAGAGGTAACTGGTATTACTTGTCGCTACTGGGTTTACTTAGTTCATATTGAACTAATGCATTTCTTTCTTTCTTTTGTGTAGGTCCACTAGGTGTCAAAAAACTGGCTATGATAGTTAGACCAATACATACTGCCTATGCCCACTACTTCACAGCTTTGGATGACGAACAAACCACAGTCCTAATTTAGTGATTCTTATTACTATTATTCTCATGATTTTTTTACTCCTGCCTGGGTTTATTTATAGCTATGTCTATACTCTTTACCATTATCACTTATGGTTCTAAGACCTTAATTTAGTTTCAAACTTGTGCTTAACAATTATATGGTTTAATTGTATTGTGAAAGGTTTAAGATATTAGATCTAGCCATATGTTCATTGAACATTTCTAGATTTTTTCCACACAATTTTTTATTATTTTGCATCTATTTTTAACTTTTACTCAAGTAGTCACTAAATTAATTACTCTGTATCATTTTTTAATAAATCCAAATTACTATAATCTTTTACATTAATTTTAAAAAAATCCTATCTTTTAAAATTTATTTATATTATCACTTTAAATTGATTTAAAATAATTCCCTCTTTCATAAGCGTATTAATTTTGAATTTATTATTTGAATATTTTCTTAAAACTAGTTACATTATTTCATTATTCCCCATTTTAACATATGAAATATATTATAATATTAATTCAATTATTTAAATAATTTAAATATAAATATATTTAAATAATTTAATTATTTAAACTACAATACAATATTTTATTAATTGTATTTAATATACAAATTTGGTTTCTCGCCCTATTCTTTTCAATTCTTCTCATGTTTTCTCAATATCAATTATTATTACATTAATTTTTGGTTTCTTAATATCAATTATTATTGCATTAATCTTTTATTTAATCATGATTTTTATGTTTTCTCCATATTATTTATTATGATAATATATTTCTAAATATTTTAAGTTTTCAATCTTTTATAAATATATGTTTTTTGTCTTATTTTATTTAAAGTTTATAAGCAAATCTTTAAATATAAAATAATCATATATTAACTATAAAAATTATATAATTTGGGTGTAATGAGAGTATTAAAGTGTGTTGAATTTATTTATAGATTGAAAAACACAGATTAAACATTTTTAAAATTAGATTTTACCAAAAAAAAACAAAACAATTACTCAATCTCTACAAAATCAAAACATAGAATAAATAAACTACTCCTTAATTATTTAATCAAAAAATTGGCCACTTTCTTTCCCATTTATTTTAAATTAAACTCAATTAATTATTATGTTTACTTATTTCTAACCTCAATTCCTTTAATCTTCTTTCATTAACTTATCCCTAACATCTGAACATAAATTTCTAGATAATAACTTTCCATAATAATTCTTCTTATTATTAGTATTATTATTAAAAAATATTTAAAATAATAATAATTTATTATTTTATAATAAAACAGTCTAACCATTGTTAGCTTGTATTTATTAATTATAATTATTTTATAGTAAAATATTCTAAACATTATTAATTTATTATTATTAGTTTGTTTTTATTATTTATATTTTCTAATTATAAACAATTATTTCTATTTTATATAATAATTATAAAAAAAAATCTTATTAAACCCACCTTTCGTGCAAGCCGCTTTTTAAAATGTGGGCTAGTCTATTTAGCATTTAGAATAATAAAGCATGCCTTGAAATTCAATTTTCTTGTGCCCCTTAATAAAAATTTAAGGACGATTTCAAGTTTGTAGTGCTTATCATTTGATGGTCTAATAATTTTGCTGAATGTCAATTTATTTTTAATATTATATATAAATGTGAATTAAATTTTTTTTATATTATATATAAATATGAGTAAAATATATATATAAATTTACTAATTCTAAATGTGCAACAATTACAGTAAGTAAATTATAAAATTTTAAAGAAGAAAATTTTAGAGATTCCTCTTTGAAAAATATGAAGGCTCGCAAGAGCTAACTCAACACAAAGACCAATGATAGTTAGCTAAGTTTTAGTAGTTCACATAGGTATCAAAAATATTGACGAGATATCTAAATTTATAAACGAAGTTTCAAATATTTTTTTACCTGTCAATGTTGACAAGTTCATAAAAAACTTACATGTCAAATATGTGTACAAATGAAAAACACTTTCTCTGGAAGTTCAAATTCCAGGCCTCAATAGAAGTAGATTCAAAGTCAATTGAATCTTTCATATCTACTAGATTTTACTTGAGTTGGAGTTGAAAAAATTAAGCAGTCTTATGTGTTACATTTCTCCCTCTCCTTTCGGGTATTTTTTGTCTTGTGGGTGCAATTAGTGGGATTTTTTGTTATGAATTGTAATCTCAACGAACCACTATTATCAATAGTGCATTAATTAGTTAGTTAATTGAGTAGTTTTGTTGGTCACATCAAGTGGAATAAGTGACTCATAGTATTTGATGACCCATGGTATTTACCTATGGTTTTCTTGTTATATAGCCTTATAAATACTATATTGCTTCCCTAGGCATTCAATCTGACCATATTGCTTATGTCTGTTGCATTCTTTTTTTTAACATGGTATCAGAGCTCATGGCTTGATCCATTCCTTATTGTCTTGGGTAAGCCTTTTCACAAAGTAGAAAGCACACACACAAGGAGGTTTCAATTGAATCTTGAACACATCATCGAGTGTATTTTTTTTATTTTTATCTCTTCACGACAAGAATTTTCACACAATGGAAAGCACAAGCATAGATCCAATCTTATTGGAGGTTGTGATCTAGACAAGAAAATCAATTCTTGAAGATGGTGCTACTAGAAGCTCTACCAAAAGAAATTGAAGAGGTAAGAAATCTCTTAACACCGAAAAGTTTATGGCAAACATTTGATGGAGGTGATTATGATATATGGGCACTCAAAGTAAGTAATTTGTTGAAATTGCAAGATATGTGGCATTTCATAGTTGAAGAAGATCCTAGAGATCCAGATTCATTTAAGGCTTTTACTATGTTCCAAAAAGAAAGAAGGCAAGTTGTTGCTTCGTGTCTCATACAAGAGAGTATAGACAATTCGCTATTTCATTATATTGTAAAAGGTGATATTCCAAAAAGAGAATGGGATGTACTGAAAGAAGTGTTTAGTGAAGAGGAACCAACTATAGAAGAAAGTGACTTTGCAAATAATTCAAAGCACAGGAATCCCACAGTGAAATGGAAGACAATCAAGATGTCTATGAGGCAGCCACTCACTGATCATGTAATCACAACAAAGGTTATAGATCCAATTGTTTTAGCTGATGACAATAAACCTATTAATGTAGTAGTACCGAGTGATGTGAGTGATAGTCTCTCTAAGCAAAAGACAGTCGATAACATCATAGAAGATGCAATAGTTGTTGAGAATGAGCAACAACCAGTTGATAGCAACACAAAAGAAACAACAACACACAGTCCACCCCAAAATATGAAAACCAGAAGTTTGAGGGAGATCTATGAGCAAACGCATGTTAGTGATGAGTATCTACATTATGCTTTGTTTTCTTCTCATCCCACAATTTTTGAAGAAGCAATGAAGGATGCACAGTGGGTACAAGTAAATGAAGAAGTCAATAATAAAGTAGCTACTATTGATGAGCAACACCAAAATGTGAATGCTCTCCAAGAAAAGATGAAATATATTCATACTTTTTTTGACAAAAATTTTCAATGTGCACGTAAAGATGACAACACGAAAAACCATGTTGAAACAGAAGAAGAAGACTTGCACTATGTTCCAGAAGATGAAGAAGAACAACGATTTAGCATCAGGATGCAGAAGACAAAGAATAAGAAGTCCAAGTACACTTCAAGGAAGAAAGTAAAGCTTAAGTATTTTGAATGAAATGTGACCCTAGCTTAGACATAGACCAGTAAGTATCTTTATTGCATTGATAGTGCTCAAAGTAGGGTCATAGTTGAGATTAAGGGGGTGTGTTATCCACTATGTTCCAGAAGTTGAAGAAGAACAATGACTTAACATCAAGATCCAGAAGACAAAGAATAAGAAGTCCAAGTACACTTCAAAGAAGAAAGTAAAGTTTAAGTATTTTGAATGAAATGTAGCCCTAGCTTAGACATAGACCAATAGGTATCTTTTTTGCATTGATAGTGCTCAAAGTAGGGTCCTAGTTGAGATTAAGGGGTGTGTTAAGAATTGTAATTTCAATGGACCACTATCAATAGTGCATTAATTAATTAGTTAGTTGAGTAGTTGAGTTGGTCATATTAGCTAGAATTCTAGTGGCCGATAGTATTTGATGACTTATGGTATTTACCTATGGTTTTTGTTACAGAGTCTTATAAATACTACTACTTAATATTAAGAATGCAATTCTATTGCCTAGCCATTCAATCTGACAGTTCTGCTGCATTCTTTTCTTTAACAATCTTTGCCTTTTTTATATGAATACTTGAAAAAAAATTGTTCAGTGATTCTCTCTGCAATCCAATTAGTTGACCAGTGTCCTACAGTCATTTCAAGTTTTAGACAACTGTTCCTTCTGTTTGAACCTACGACGTGAGGTGACAATACTACATTACATTAGAATAGTTTGGATTTGACATCATGCTTGCAACCAAAAGATTTTTCTATGTTATCGAAAACGAGAAACCAGAAACTGAACTATAACGATAAGAACGATACCAGAAATAAGGTGCGGAGGTTTTGCATGTATAAGAAACTAGCAGAGAGAAAAAAACAAAAAAAATTAGGAAAGAGAAAAAACAAAATAACTAGTAAGAGATCACCTTAACACACTTTACAATTAACAAATTTTCCATAACACTTAAGTAATAACATATTTTTCAAAAAAAATTAGAGACTTAAAAAACTGTCTAACATTTAAATAAAATATTGTCCTTTCTTATCATAACATTATTCAACAAAAACCAAAAAACTATTTTCAAACCAAGATTATAGCTTAAAAAAAATATTTAAACAACTCTATAAATGGTTAAACAAAATTAAAAGCCTTTAAAACATTTTTTAAAAAGACATCTAAACCAGACCATTTGAATTGTTAAGTTATCTTTTGTTAAAAGTAAAAATTAAAGATTTGAAAAAATCCCTAAATTCTCATTCAAAACTTTTCCTTTGTTATAATAATATTTAATAAAACTTCATAAATTATTAAAATTGTAGTTAAAATAAATAAATAATACTATTTAATAAAAAGAAAGAACTGTTATTTAACCAAACTTACGCAGTGAATACTCCTTAAATTATTAAAATTTTAAATAAAAAAGATGTAAAGGAGAGTTATTTGAATTGTAAAATTTGCAATGTACTACTTCAAATCAAAATAGTGCCTCAAAATTCAAACATTTTATATTTCATATATTTTAAAAATTTAAGTTTAGACTTAAGTTTAAGTTGAAACTTAGTTAAAATTCCCAAAAGAAACCGTTCCGGGCCTTAAAAAACGAGAACGGCAGTAGAAAACGGTGTTTCCCGTCACGTTGACGTTTCTTGGTCGTTTTGTCAAAGAAACGGTTTCCCTCTTCTGGTTTCTGTTAACACATTTCAAGTTTTCCATATACTGTGGAATGGGCAGCCACTTTTCATAGGTTTAATGCCAGTCATCAATAAAATCTTTCATTATGTCCTTTGTATTCCACCATTTCCTAGCTATTCACTCCTCATGTTTCTTACGGATTCTGAATTTTCTTGATTCATGTTTGTTTTTTCAGACAGCCAAACATAAAACCAATAGCAAACCTTACGACATCCAGATCGCTTTACATCAGACCGTTGGATATCTCGTCAAAAATTAGAGCACCGTAATACTTTCGTTCAAGCGCTCTGGACACTTTGGCTCTCTTCAACATTCCATTAATGCATCTGTCTGATCTTTGTTTCTTCATATATCTAGAAACAGAGTCAGCTCTTGCAGATAAAATCATAACACCCATATATTTCCATATTTGTGAAAGTATTCTACAATCCCATGGATGATTTTTGTTTAGGTATTATTGTCCATTGATACAACGTGTAATAATAAAGACCTTTGCCATTGCAATCCAAAACCATGTGAAGCCTGTAGATAGTCCATACTTTAAATGTGCCATTCCTTCTGTAATCGACAAGCATATTATTGGTTGGTATTTACTATTAATTATATCACTCGATGGCACCAGCTGCTTCTAATGCATTAGGGTTTTACCGGTGACTATTATACATCTCGAAGAATGAAAGGTCCGCATAAAGCAACTCCTGGTAGTGGTGCGTTGGCCTGCTATCCTGGTGCGTTCATGGCGGCGAAGGAAGCAACTCCTCCAGCACGGTAAGCTATCTACCCTACAATTTGCACCGGGGTTCATCTGGCACCGGGGCCCATCTGGCACCGGGACCCACCTGGTTCAGTAGAGTGATAGCTTACTCCGTTACCTTTTAGTGAGACCCTGAGCAACCAATTCCATAAATTTAACCATGGAAATTCTTTGTTTTTTACTTGTAACTTCCTTGTAACCATTAATCAATTCCTTTGTTTGTTTTATGGAACCCGATCCAAGTTTAAACCTTGGATTCTTTATCCTTCATTATAAGGGAGGTTACTAGCATACACACAGAACATTGGCGTTATCAAATCCATAACAATTGAATTTCAAGTTACAAGTTTTTAGAACACGATTTTAGATTAGGCTTCGATCGGTTCACTCTGTAGATTTAATTTGATTTGGTAAATTAGTATTTTTCATTATTTCACTATACCTGAGTGTAATAATAGTTTGTTGTCGAATTGATCTGCAATAAAAATGCAAGAAAAGAAGCAGAATCTGTTGTTCTTGGTCTCACTGTCACAAAAAGATAACGGAGTAGTCTATCACCTGATGAAGTCAAGCGGGCCCTGGTGCAAATGGTCGGGTAGATAGCTTACTCCCTCTCGCATGGTTCACTGATTGAATTGATGGACGAGGTTTAGATGAGATCGTTGGTTCTGAGTTCACTAACAATTTACTGATATGTTCTACTCTGCCAGTCTTGCCTGTATGAGGTTCCTTTTTTCATGATTAACAGATGTCTTGGTGGATGTGGTGAGGCTCCTTTTTTTTCGGTTGCACCCAGTGCCCCCTGGGGAAAGCAGACCAAATAAGGAGGCGCGACCTTCTAAGGTTTTGTCAGGAAATGCTTGTCTATCCTCCTGTGGCCCACTCATGGGGCCTATTCACCGACCATCTGGGAGACTGAATGGCCTTGGGGACCATCCACCTACTCGTATCACGCTGGAGAAAGTTAAAGGCATTAGGCCTATGTGTGTTTTTGGCAAGGATGTTACCATGGAGTGTGTTGAAGATCTTTCGAAGCATGCTCTTGTAGGCCATTTTGAGTTTATCATCTTCAGCTGTGCTAAGATACTGGACTGGATCCGGGTCCCTTGGAAGCCTCTCGTGAAGTCCATTCCTCGGGTCTTATTGGTTGACAATCGCTAGATTATCTTCCAATTCCTTTCTGAAGAGGACATAGCCACTATTGAAGGTCAGTTCTGGGTCATTGGTCACAGCTTGCTTGTTCTTAGTCGTTGGCACATCGGTTTCGATCCCTGCACTGAAGAAATAGTTAAGAGACACCTCTGGGTGCTCATACCATACTTCTCGGTGCACTTCTAGATCGTCAAGGGTTTCATGGGGATTGCAGAGTCCCTTAGTCACTTCATTCGGATGGAGGATGACCAACTGATGGGTTTTGAGAGAGTCTCTCCATGGATTCTTGTGGAAATGGACGTTGAAGAGGGGTTTCCTGTTGAGGTCGAAGTCTTCCAAGATGAGGGATCCTTCATTCAACCACTTGACTATTGGCGCCTACCTGTTCGATGCCATAGATGTCGTGCTACTAGGCATTTAAAGTCCTCATGTCTAAGAGTTGCTTCATGACAACCTAAACGCCATTTCTCTCCCGAGTCTTCACCTAACCTGGAAAAAGATCTCAGCTTCCCTCTCCCCTTCACAAGGCCTCTACAATTAATTTTGTTGGAAAGTTTGTAGAGACAGTCCTACTTCTCCTTGGATTTATCTCAGCGATTGACATTCTGGAAGCACTAGTGGTTTTAGATAAGGGCTCTAACAGAGATGGTGCACCACCTTCTGTGGACCACCCAAAGGCTAGGTCTTTTCTGTCGGGGGATCTGGCTATACATGATCACTTGGTGGGGTCGACTGCTTTGTATCCCCCTGACTCTGGCCAAACCCCCCCCCCCCCCCCCCGAGCATATGCATTCTGAAGACCTTCAAGCCCTTATTCTTGTGGATTCTCCTAGGCATCCTCCCTTTACTGATCGATATTTCACCCCATTGTGCAATGTTGTTGTCACCCTTGAACATCCACGTCTCCTCTTAGCCTTTACCGGACCA
The DNA here is from genome assembly GCA_001517045.1 of Pseudotsuga menziesii. Classification (NCBI taxonomy): domain Eukaryota; kingdom Viridiplantae; phylum Streptophyta; class Pinopsida; order Pinales; family Pinaceae; genus Pseudotsuga; species Pseudotsuga menziesii. Next base: position 364,144 of record LPNX011198461.1, read on the forward strand.
TCCTCTATTTTCTACAGCCAACGAGAGTCTAGTTCTGGGCTTATCACATTGTGACCCCCTCCCTATCTTTTCTGCGGAGAGGCAACACTCTCCTGATGGCGTGGATATTTCATCCATCAGAGATGCAAACGTATCGTTCAGACATCGTAGAGTGCCCAAGAAAGGTCGAGACAACTATAGGACTGTCAAAGACACTATCAGGGCGTCTTCGACTAGTTCTCCTCTTGTTAACCCCATAACTCACTCAGAGGAAGGTTTCTCCTTATTCGGTGCAGATGATCCATGTTCACCTGGTCGTGCTCTTAGAGAGGCGACCCCTTCCACGAGTTATCAATGATCTTTTCCTTCCTCAACATGAGAGGGCTGTGCAGTGGCCCCAAAAGAGCTGCACTGATGAGACTAATCGATCACTTACATGTGGACATAATCTTGCTACAGGAAACAATGCTGGATGTTATCTCTTCTTGTGACTTCTTCTTTTGGATTAAGTCAGGATGGCATGTATCTGTAACTGACTTGGATGGTCTTTTAGGCGGCTCCTTAGTTTCCTAGAACCCTCTTATCGCTGATCTTCAACCATATACTACTAGTGCAGGTATTCTCCTTTCGATTCGGTGCAAAGGATTTGACAAGAAGGTTAATTTTCTAAACATTTATGCTCTGTGCAGTGATAGACAAATATTATGGGATAGACTACTCCATGATGGGTGTCTAAACATTCCTAATCTTATCCTTGGTCGGGACCTCAACTTTACGTTATACCCCTGTGAATTTTGGGGTGTTGGCAGGCCGGTGGACTCACTTACTCATTACTTCATTAATATCTTCTATGAAGCACATTTGAACGATATCATCCCTATGGTGCTAGGCCCTACTTGGTCGAATGGTCGGGCCGGAATACAGGGGATTGCCAAACGTCTAGACCGGTTTTTCATGTCCAAGGAACTATGTGCGACCATCGACAAGTGTAGGAGTTGGACATGGTCCACTACTTTCTCTGATCATAAGGCCATTTGTCTTCAATTAGAATTTGATTCTACCTTTCACCCTTATCTATTTAAATTTAATCCATCTTGGCTGCTTCATGAGGACTTCAATCATCTAGTCCGGGAACAGTGGGAGTCACACACTGGGCGTGTTTCAACTAGGCTGAGCCCACTTGAGAGTTTACTGTGGATCCTGAACAATGTCAGGCGTGATGTAGTGGTTTGGGAGTGCAGAAAAAAGAAGTCCATCAATCCAGATCTTGAGCGTATCGAAGATGAGATCAAGGCTATATTCGATTCAGCACCTACTGACTACTTCTCAGAAGGCAGGTATCAATCCTTGGCTATGCTGGAGGCTGAACATTACAAAATTTTGTTTCATAAAGAAGAGACCCTCTGTCAGCAGATCAAGGAAATTTGGCTTTAGGCTGGGGACTCAAACATGAAGTACTTCCATAAATTTTCCAACAATCAACGCCTATCTAATGCCCTATGGGAAGATACGAAGGAGGACGACTCTATTGTCTATGATAATCCACCTATCTAGAGAAAGGTTAGGCGACATTTCCACGTTGCATATGTTGAACAACCCAGGCTCTATGTTACAAAGGAGCTAGAATTCACCAATCTTTACCCTCATTTCTTTGAACAGTTGGACTGTGATAGGATTGACATTCCTATTATAGCTGATGTGGTGTTGAAGACCCTGAAGAGCTTTAAAATGGATAAAATCTCGGGGCATGACGGATGGACCGTCGAGTTTTTCATACATTTTGTTTGACTTAATGGGGGATAGAGTGACTGAAGCTATGGAAGACTTAAGGAGAAATGGGGTCGTCTCTGAAGCATTGAATCAAACCTTTCTTACTCTCATCCACAAAGTAAACAAATATTCCTGCTTCAAATACTATCGACCCATTGCACTGTGCAATCCTCTATATAAGCTTATCTTTAAGATCATTGCCCACCAATTAAATCCTTCTCCTAGCAAGTCCATCTCTGCAGAGCAGTTCGACTTTCTCCCCGAATGACAAATTTTGGACGATCTGGGCATAGTCCAGGAAAGCTTGCACTCAATCAAGACGAAAAAGATCAGTGACTTCATTCTCAAGCTCGACCTGGAAAGGGCTTGTGATAGACTCGATTGGGCCTTCTTTCGTCTGGTCCTCATTCAAGTTGGCTTACCTTATCACATCATGATATGGATCATGGCATGTGTGTCATCTACGTCCTTTGTAGTTTTGGTTAATGGATCCCCGACACAATTCTTCCATAGCAGGCGTGGTATAAGAAAGGGATGTCCTCTATCCTCTTACTTGTTCATTCTATCCATTGATGGACTCTGTTGTCTCTTCTCCAGAGCCAAGTTGGAAGGATCCTTACTTGGTGTCAAGGTTTCCATCGGCCTCACCATTTCTCTCATCATCTTCATAGACAACGTCATCGTACTTAGCAGAGGCTTGAAGGATGAGCGGAGCCTGATAAAAGAACTACTCAATCTATTTTACTTTTTGTCAAGATTTTCCATTTGCAAACGCAAGTCCACTCTGTGCCACAACTGCGATAATGATGTATTGGTGAGTATTATTGCTGAACTTTTCTATGTTCAAGTAGTGCACATAGATAGTGGACTGAGATATCTAGGCTTCCTATTAAATCCTAACTGTTACTTATCAACCGACTGGAATTGGACACTGAATAAGTTGCAGAGGAAGATTCATAGATGGACCTCTCGCTAGCTATCCATGGGCGGTCGACTTATCCTCTCCACTATGGTTCTGCAAAGTTTCCATGTGTATTGTTTCTCCATGATGTGTATTCTGGCTAGAATTATCACTTGTATCCGCAAATCTATCTTCAATTACCTCTGGCGTGGGAAAGGCATGACAACCAAGTATCATTTAACCTCCTGGGAATCTATTTCTAAGACAAGATCATTGGAAGAATGGGACATCAAGAACTTGACCCACTTCAACACTTCACTCTCTGCCAAGAGCCTCTAGCATGTATTAAATAACGAAGGCCTCTAGGGCAATGTTATCCGCTATAAGTATCTTAGACGGTTTCATCTTGTTTCTTGGCTTAGATCGAACCACTATCATCCAATCAATTTCTCTTTGATTTGGTGAAGCTTGGTGGAAACCCTCTCAATTATCTTACCCAATCTATGTTGGCTGGTCAGCAAAGGCACACAGGTATTTAATGTTATTGATCTGATCATCGATATTGGTAGCTCTTACATTCTATCTGAACAATTGATCAATTTTCTCCATTACAAGAACATCTATGATCTCACTGACATATGCTCAACCATGGATATTGGAATGGCGAGATGGATCAGTTCCCAATAACTCAATCTCCATGATGACATGGCGCTTGAATGGTCCTAATACAATAGCTATCTAGTCGTGGTAGGCATATCCGTGCATCCGACACCTGATAAACTAATTTGGGAATGTAATAGGTTCAACGACGAGGTTACAATGAAAATGATATTGATCCGGATTTATGCAGGAATGCAACAGAATACACAAATAACCATAGAAACAAATATGCAGTGGAAATAACACTTCATTTCATTAATCAATAACTGAAACTTGTTTACATACAGAATGGAAATAAACTAGCTAGAGTGTTGGTAGCTTATCTTTGAGAAGAGATGTGGCGGCTACATGCCTCTGAACTCTATGTTACAATGAAGCTCGAAGGCCTATATATTATTGATAAACAATGGAAACCCTACACATCCAAAAACCTAACCCTAGGAGGTGAAATGCCTTAATGTGGGTCCCGTTGGGTAACTTGGTACATCAATTTCCTGGGGTCGTAACTTTAGCATACTACCTCCGTTTGACGCGCATGATATATCATTAGAAAGATCTGTTTAAGGACTACATCCACAAATAGAAAATATTAAGCCGAAAATCGACTCATATTTTCCTGACCATTCGATGCCAAAAAAAACATCGTTTAGGGCCTCAAAACGGCTCCAAAAATTTAGGACTCGAAAACTGCCAAAAATAGTAAATTGTGCTACAATTAAGGAAACTAGAAAACTGAAAGAAATAATGGTGGGGGTCCAAGAGGAATAGGTGGGTGGCCACCAATATCCTCCTAGATCATTCCTCCCCACTTAGGAAGCAATGGTCCCCATTGCGTTGAGTTCCTCCACGAGATGAGGAAACTTCTGTTGAACTTGGTCCCTGGTGAGCCACTTTCCCTGGTGAAGGAGTTTTCCTGCTTTGACAACTCGATATAGATGGATCTTCTGTTGGTGGGTGTTCTTGATCTGTGTGTCCATAATCCGATCAGTGGTGGCTTGTTCCATGCAGTCGAGGTTTAACTCTATTGGTGTGAGTTGTTCTGCCACATCAGATGTGTCCAGTAGAGGTGGAAAGTAGGGCCAAAGGTGGTCCACATTGAACACTGGGTGTAGACCAAGGAATGGTGGAATACTGAGCTCAAAGGCATTGTCCCTGACATCCTTGGTGATGGTGTATGGCCCATATCAGAGTGGGCGAAGCTTGTGGTGGGGTCCAACAAGGCGTTGTTTCTGCAAATGTAGCCACACTTTGTCGCCCACCTAGAAGTTGTGTTGCACCTGATGCTGATCATGTCGTTGCTTGTACTTAGCATTGGATCTGTCCAATATGTCATGAGCCTATTGGCGAATGTGCTGAATACGCTCAATGAAGTTGTTTTCCTTGGAAAATTCAAACTGGATATGAGCTAAATCAGCCTGAGTAGCTGCAAATGGCATGGCTACATCAATGGGACATAGTTGCTGGAATCCCAAGCCCACCTGAAAGGGGCTGTGGTTGGTTGAGCTGTGGAGGGCCCAGTTATAGTTGTGTTGTACATAGGGGAGTCTCTCATCCCATGTGTGTGAATTCTTTGAGTTGTACATGTGCAAAATGTGTACGATCATCCTGTTGATGACCTCTATCTGGCCATCAGTCTGGGGATGGAAAGCTGTGGACTTTGTGAGCTTGGTGTCTAGAATTGACCATAGGCTAGACCAGAATGTACTAAGGAACCTGCTGTCCCAATCTGAGATTATAGACTGTGGAGATCCCAAAGTGTACCCACACTCATTCAAAGAAGAGTTTAGCAGTGGCTTCTGCTATGATATTCTTCTTGAAGGCCGCCATTATGGCCATCTTTGAGAATCTGTCAACGACCACAAACACCCAGTAGTTGTCGTGCTTAGTAGAAGGAAGGCCTGACATGTAATCCATGGAGATGGATTCCCAAGGTTGACTAGGGGTAGGCAACGGAGTATAGAGGCCTTGCTGCTTGATGGATGGTTTGGCAATGGCGCAGGGAGTGCAAGATCGGATGTACTTATCGACGTCCTGTCAAAGGTTCGGCCTATAGAAATACTTCTGTAGTACCACCACTATTTTCTTGACCTCGAAATGCCCAGCGACCCGACTATAGTGCGCTTCCCAAATCATCTTGGCACACTCACTTGAAGGAACACAAAGGTGTCCCATGTGACATAGTAGTACATCCTGGAGGTGAAATTTTGGAACTTGGTTTCCCTCCAAGAGTGTCTAGTATGTGTGGTTGAATTCTAGATCACTCTTGTAGAGAAGCGGCCAATCAGAAGTCTCATGCCCACAAGAGTTGAGCATGGTCGTTATCGCCACGATCGGTGGTCAGCTAAGGTAGTCTACAACATTATTAGTGCTTCCCTTCTTATACTTGATGTTCAAATGAAATTGTTGTAAATATGTGCACCACTTTTGATGGCTATCGTTTTGTAACTTCCCTTGTGTCTACATGAACTACAGGGGTCGGTGGTCTGTGTGGATGATTGTTTCCTTCCCCAAAATGTAATGCTTCCATTGTCGGCAAGCCTATACAATGGAATACATCTCTTTGTCATAAGTGGGATATTTGCGGACATTGTTGGACAGTGTCTCACTGTGATATGCCACTAGATGCCCTTATTGAGTAAGGACTGCCCCAATAGCATAGTCAGAGGCATCTGTCTCGATCTCAAATGGTAGTTGTAAGTCTGGTAATGTGAGCACTGGGGCATAGCATAGGTGATGTTTCAATTCTGTAAACACCTTCTGTTGAGTTTCTGACCAAAAGAATTTTTCCTTCGCTCCTCCCTTGGTGACTTGACTCAAGGGCCAAGTGATATGAGAGAATCCCAACACGAACCTGCAGTAGAAATTAGCAAGGCCCAAAAAGCTATGAAGATCTATTAGAGTAGTTGGGGCTGGCCAATCCTGAATGACTTGGATCTTGGTTGGATCCACATGTACCCCATAGTCATCAATAATGTATCCCAAATACTAAACATGGGTCATGCCAAAAGTGTACTTGTCCAAATTGGCACACAACTTGCGCTGCCGCAATGTTTGGAGTACCTGTCGGATGTGGTGGAGGTGCTCTTCCCAAGTCTGGCTGAAGATCAGGATGTCATCCAAGTACACTACTACAAATGAGTTGGTGAATGGCCACAAGATGTCATCCATCAGTCTCATGAAGGTTGCAGGAGCATTCGTCAGCCTAAAAGGCATGACCAACCATTTGAAAAGGGCCTCATTGGCTTTGAAGGCAGTCTTCCACACATCGATCGGTTCAATTGGTACCTGGTGATACCCAGACTTTAAGTCAATCTTGCTAAAATATTTTGCCCCTTGAAGCTGGTCCAGGAGGTCATCAATCCGTGGGACCAGGTACCTATTCTGGACAGTGATATTGTTTAGCACCTAATAGTCAATACAGAGTCTCCAAGTCCCATCCTTCTTCTGTACCAACACGATCGAGCTCCCACAGGGCGATGAACTTGGAAGGATGTGACCCTTCTGCAGAAGCTCCTAAATTTGCCTCTTGATTTCATCATTCTCTAGAACAGAACGACGATAGATCGGTCCATTGGGCAGCAGCACACCTGGGTTCAGATCGATGGGGTGCTTGACCTGACAGTGGAGAGGCACCCTGGTGGGTGAGGTGAATATGTCCCGGTACTCCTCCACAACCTTGTCCATTTGTTGTTGTCATGTAGAGGGGCCCTGTCTGGAGGTTGTGGCAACGATATTCTTCTTTCCCTGAGGGCGGATCATCAAGAAAACAAACTTCCTGGTTTTGGAAATGAGCTTACTACATTGTTTTGTAGTAACCAAAGAGATAGCGGTAGGGGGTGGTACCTCTGGTATTCTGTACAAATTATTTCCCAACGTAATAATAACAGCGTGAGGCTGGGACTCATACATATCATGTCACTTCCATAAGTATGGTTGACCTAATAATACATCAAAAACATCAAGAGGAGCAATATCACATAATACCTCATCGGTGAAGAGATTGATGCTGTAGGGAAGTCAGCACTACTGGCTGACACGGAGATCTCATCCTTGGTGAAGCCACCCGATGGTGTACGACTGCGGGTGTGCTGTGGTTGGAAAACCCAACCGCTTCACGACCTCTGCTGAAATCAGGTTCTTCTGGCTCCCACTGTTGATAATGAACTATAGCGAGGAACCCTTTACCTAGATCTGGGAGTGGAAAAGACGCTCCTCCTCCTCTGAATATTCTAGTTCTTCCTTTTGGATCTTCTTGGTGGCAATGGTGGCATTGGGCTCTGCATCGATAACATTCTTCACTCTATCATTCCCCTTCTCGGGTTCTGATTCAGTGTAAGAGTATGCATCTGATTCAGAAGCCTTCATCTTGACCACTAGTGACTACTTATTCCGATGCTCACTTTTGTTGTGAGTGGGTCTCTTATGGAACTCGCACCACTTTCCTGCTTCCTTCTTTGGCTTTGCAGTGTTGCTCTTTGCTTGCGGATTTGGAAAGTTTTCTTGAGTCCCCATGCCTTGGATGTGTCATTGGTTCTGCAGTTTGGGGGCACCTTTCCCTTGCTTCTAATTTGTAGATCCAAAGTCTCGCTTTTTTTGTTCGAATTTTTGCTCAATTTTGGCAACGTACCGATATGCTGTACCAATCGAGGAGATGTCAAGGAACTCCATTTCCTCCTGAATGTATCAATGCAGACAACTATGGTACTTCAACATTAAATGTTTCTCTGAATCTTTGATACCCAACTTGGTGCACAGGGTATGGAACAGATTCGTCAGCTCATGGACATCTTGATCTCTTTGCTGCCGCAGCGTAGTCCATTAGATGTACTTGTCCTCATAGCTCCCCATCAGATAATATTTTCCCTTTATGGCATCTCGAAAATAATTCCAAGTGGGTATGGCTAAGAACAGAGAGGGTTCCTCCTCATCATTTCTCTCATAGTAGGTTTCCCACTAGTCCTTGACATGGGGGGCGGCTTTGAGTAGAGAAAAAGTAATCTTTTCCCGGTCAGAAAAGTCATGAACTGAGAAATATCCTTCTAATAGATTCAACCATTTATCTATGGCATCTGCATCTATTCGACCATCAAATATGGGAATGTCGAAGTTTACTTGTACCTTAAAAGGGGTTGCACCTCCAAAGTGGCTACTAGATGCAGATGTGCCGCCAGTGGGAAGTCGTTGAAGGATCTGGGTGAAGTTATACATCATCGTGTTCCTTTGTTTTTCAAGGGCCTCCTTAAGAAACACTGTTGATAGGATTTTATGTGCCCTCATCTTTCTTTTCGTCCCCCATGGGTGGCCGTTGGGATTTGCGAGGCTGATCTTGCAAAGGTTCAACCAGATCGAGCCCTAACTCTTTATACCCCTCCCTCATTGGGGACATGCAAAGAAGGATCGAGAAAGAGCAGGTTGCTCTAATACCACTGATCCATATTTATGCACGAACGCAACAGAATACAAAAATAACCATAGAAAAAAATATGCAGTAGAAATAACACTTCATTTCATTAATCAATAACTGAAACTTGTTTACATACAGAATGGAAATAAACTAGCTAGAGTGCTGGTAGCTTATCTCTGAGAAGAGATGTGGCGGTTCCATGCCTCTGAAATCTATGTTACAATGAGGCTCGAAGGCCTATATATTATTGAGAAACAATGGAAACCCTACACATCCAAAAACCTAACCCTAGGAGGTGAAACGCCTTAATGTGGGCCCCGTTGGGTAACTTGGTACATTAATTTCTCGGGGTCGTAACTTTAGCATACTACCTCTGTTTGACATGCATGATATATTGTTAGAAATATCTGTTTAAGGACTACATCCATAAACAACAAGTATCAAGTCCAAGACATACTCATATTTTCCTAACCATTTGATGCCAAAAAAACGTCATTTAGGGCCTCAAAACGGCTCTAGAAGTTTAGGACCTGAAAACTGCCAGAAATAGTAAATTGTGCTACAATTAAGGAAACTAGAAAACTAAAAGAAACAATGGTGGGGGTCCAAGAGGAATAGGTGGGTGGCCACCAATATCCTCCTGGATCAGATATATCACCACATTTCTACAACATCAAGCTCAATGGATGGTATACTTTTGAGACTCTGGGATGAGTGCCTTCCACTAAAAATGATATGCTTCACTTGGCTCTGTTATCATAGGAAAATCCTCACATGGGATTCATTGCAGAAACAAGGTATCATCAGGCCAGGAAAGTGTCAACTATGCTTATATAACCTTGAAACTGTCGACCATATTTTTGGTGACTACACATTCTTCCAGACCTTTTGGAATTTTATGTGCATCCAATTGTCAATCTCTGCTAGATGGGACTTCCCATATTTGACTGACAATATTGGTCATATTTAAAAAAATTCCACCTCTTCAATGGATATTATCATTTTATCCTTATGGTCTATATGGAAGATGAGAAACCAGATTCTCTTTCAGCATGGAAAGCCAAATCCATACACAACCAGTCTAATATCTATTGGCTAGCTTCATGCATATGTATCTATGGCTTCAAAGGTTTCCAGCAGGAACGTAATCTTTCCAGTGATTGACCTCAAGGTATTGTGGGATTTTTCAATGGAGCTAAACAGGGAGGATCTTTTGGAGCAGGAATGGTCATCATATTAAGTCATTATTTTTCTTACAAATTAAAATTCAGTGTTGGTTTTGGAACAAATACAAAATTTGAGCTCCTCGCGCTTTGGGGATTATTGTATATTTCCAAAGAAAAGGAGATATCTCTTGCTATGATCCTTGGGGATTCTAAAGTAGTCATTGACTGGGATAAGATTATCCATGACATTCATATTATCGAGCTCCATCATTGGATCAGGCGGACTAGGCATCTCATCAACCATTTTCAGCAATCCACCTTCTGCCATATCCATCAGGAGCTGAATATTGATGCGAATACTTTATCCAAACATGCCGTTGGTGCAAAATTGGATTCCATTGATTGGACTTTGTATCATGAAGGATCCAACATTGAACATGGTACTCTTCCCACTAGCTAGTAGTTTATTCAGCCTATTGACCAATTATGTAATGTCTACGGACTATTTTATGATATGCTAATCAGACAAAAATCACGAGAGCTTTATGCTTAGTCAGTAGATCTGATAGAGACTAAATTATGTCAAGTGAATATATGACCAAAAAGAACACTGAACCTCTGTATGTAAGACACAAATTTCTCTCAATATAAGGTTTTTATTTGTATGAAAAAAAAAACATATAATGAAAATAAAATCTGTTTTTTTAATAATTACTAGCACACTCATGCTTAGCTACATCTTATCATCCTTACTCATTTATTAAGTATAAGTTATTTTATATATATATATATATATATATATATATATATATATATATATATATA